>JAFLJL010001416.1:27500-30000 GCA_018398815.1 Conus ventricosus | reverse complement strand
TGACCAGTGCGTTGGGCTGATGCGTGGGCCAGACCTCTGCTAAGTCGTAACCACGAGACCGTCTTTTTCAATTCTCTCATCTTAGTTATCAATTTATTTGTCCATCAGCTGAAAATCATGCACAGTGTGGTCTCAAAACTTAGCGGATGTGGTGTAGCGTATATGGACTAGTCCGCACGCAGTGACGCCTGCTTGATGAAACTGAAACTGAAACAAGCCGGCCGCTAACCTCCTTCTGAACCTTTGCTTTCATGTTTTTCCATGACGTCAATGAAACCATGACAATCGACCTGCTCCGTAGATAAGCCGGGGGAAGAAGACGCCTGTCTTTTCATTGTTGATACAGTTACCGTGTCTCAGTTTGCGGGTCAAGCACGTGTATTTAGAGGGTCAGATATCGAACCTGAACCGCGCGCTTCGAATCACATGATTATCGGGGTCAGGGGTTCGACCGTTTGCATTCCAGGCGCAGCGTTTGACACCAACGTTTTGCCATTCTCTCTCTCTCTCTCTCTCTCTCTCTCTCAAAAGTTTTTTTAGTTCTGAGTTCTTTGTCTGTCTGTCTGTCTGCCTGTCTGTCTCTGTCACTGTCTGTCTGTCTGTCTGTCTGTCTCTCTCTCTCTCTCTCTCTCTCTCAGTGAACGGCATCTATCCCCAAAACGGCGAAGTCATTCTTTGTGAATATGAGCGCTAACACAGGTTACCTCCCTTGCACATTTCCGACAAATCTTTAGTAAGAGGTCAGGTCGATCACATTCGAATTGGTTGTGAAGTTGTTCTCGTTAATTGGCTGTGAAGTTGTTCTCGCTAATTGGTTGTGAAGTTGTTCTCGCTAATTGGCTGTGAAGTTGTTCTCGTTAATTGGCTGTGAAGTTGTTCTCCCTAATTGGTTGTGAAGTTGTTCTCGCTAATTGGTTGTGAAGTTGTTCTCGCTAATTGGCTGTGAAGTTGTTTTCGTTAATTGGCTGTGAAGTTGTTCTTGTTCACCGAAAACGAACGCAATCATGTACAATAGAAAGCAACCAATATGACGTGTGTGTGTGTGTGTGTGTGTGTGTGTGTGTGTGTGTGTGCGTGCGTGCGTGCGTACGTGAATGTGTGTGTGTGTGTGTGTGTGTGTGTGTGTGTGTGTGTGTGTGTACAGAGAGGAAGTGATCAATGTGTGACTCCATGTCTGTATATATTACGTATACATATTTGGGGAGGGGAGGGGTTACAGGGGGAAAGAAGGAGGGATGAAGGAGATGAGGGTAATGGATGACAAAGGAGGGACGGAGGGGAGGGGGAGAGTGGGGAACGGGGGAAAACGTGCAAGTCGAGATGAGAGTGGAGCTGATGGGGGGGGGGGGGGGGGGGGGGGGGGTGCAGGGGAAGGGAGGCAGGGTGGTTTTTTTTGTTTTTTTTTTTTTTTTTTTTGGGGGGGGGGGGGGTAGGAGGCAAGGAAATGGGGTAGTGGATAGCTTATGCGTGTGTATGTGTACATGAGTATGTGTGTGAGTGTATGTACACACACGCGCACGCACACACACAAACACACAAACACATACAGAGAGACAGAGAGAGAGAGAGAGAGAGAGAGAGAGAGAGAGGGGAGGGAGAGGAGAGAGAGAGAGAGAGAGAGAGAGAGAGAGAGAGATTGACTGATTGACTTTTTTTTCTTCTTTCTGCGTACGCAGGCTGATACTCCTGCGGACACTGCCTGTATAGACAGGCAGTGGAGTTTTGTGTGTATGGCCGTGTTTTTTTTTATCCCGCCTTTAAGGCAGCCATACTCCATCTTCGGGGAAGGTGCATGCTATGTGTAACGTGTCATCCATACCAACGGCCAAACTGGCCTTCTCTTCCGAAAGTTGGTGATGGGATTTTACGTGTGTGCAAGATGTTGTGCGTGCGGTTACACACGGAACCTCGGTTTATAGTCTCATTCGAAGGACTGTATGGGAAATGGAGTCAGAACCAATGTTAACTCCGAGGGAAAAAATCCCCCTGTACCGAAATTCGAACCCGCAACCCCAGGATCACGAGTCCGGCGCTCTACCAACTGAGCTATTCCGGCCCCAGCTGACTGACTGATAATCTTTATTTCCAAGGGTAACAGACAAGCAACCATATGCTCTTGCCAGTCGGGCCTTACCCGCCAAAGGACTAAGCGATAACTGCAACTATAACTTACCAAAACTTTTCACAAACATACGTAGCTTCAAAAATACATCTAAAAAATGTGGATGAATTATTTCTCCATCAACATTGACACATTGATGAATTTAAAGAAGAAAACAAACATTCAAACAGCAAACAAGAAGAAACGAATTGATTACACGAAAAAAGGGAAAAACTGTCTAATAGTCTGAAGTCCATGGACAACCAGACAGAGGTGGTGAAACGAAAGCAGAAGCATTCATGTCTAATGGTCTGAAGTCTATGGACAGCCAACAGCATTAATGTCTGATAGTCTGAAGTCCATGGACAGCCAGACAGCATTAATGTCTGATAGTCTGAA
>JAFLJL010001416.1:5000-22500 GCA_018398815.1 Conus ventricosus | reverse complement strand
TTTTATATTGAAAGCTCAATGTTTTCAAAAAAACAGCTACTTGTTGTAGTCTGCCTTGTAACTTGCACTTACAGAAATGCTTTGCTTAAATCATAATGAACTGAAAAAAAGAATCACTAGCAAATGAAACATAAAAACTTTGAGACATAAGCAAATCTTTCAAATGTGCACTCTCTTTGATTACATTCGTGAACATTTGGCCCAAATATTGAACGTGCAGTTCCGAAACATGGTCAATGGGGACGGGATCCGCACTGGCAGTGTGGTGCCACATGGCACAGCGAGATGGAGGGACAGACAGGAGGAGGGACAGACAGGAGGAGGGACAGACAGGAGGAGGAGGGACAGACAGGAGGAGGGACAGACAGGAGGAGGGACAGACAGGAGGAGGGACAGGAGGAGGGACAGACAGGAGGAGGCACAGCGAGATGGAGGGACAGACAGGAGGAGGGACAGACAGGAGGAGGGACAGACAGGAGGAGGGACAGGAGGAGGGACAGACAGGAGGAGGGACAGACAGGAGGAGGGACAGACAGGAGGAGGGACAGACAGGAGGAGGGACAGACAGGAGGAGGGACGGGATCTGCACTGGCAGTGCTGAGTCAAGACCCTTGTCTGCAAAGACAGCATTCCCCAGGGTCAATTCTAACGTCCGCGTCGCATCTGCAATTCCAACGGCCGCGTCGCATCTGCAATTCCAACGGCCGCGTTGCATCTGCAATTCCAACGGCCGCGTCGCATCTGCAATTCCAACGGCCGCGTCGCATCTGCAATTCCAACGGCCGCATCGCATCTGCAATTCCAACGGCCGCATCGCATCTGCAATTCCAACGGCCGCGTCGCATCTGCAATTCCAACGGCCGCGTCGCATCTGCAATTCCAACGGCCGCGTCGCATCTGCCGTGAGGACCAAGACTTTGAGCATCAAGCACACAAGATGGTGGATGTATTTCATGCTAGACAGTATCCAGAGGACTTGGTCTACAAGGGTCTTGAGTCGGCTCGTTCTATCCCTCGCTCCCAGGCCCTGACTCCTCAACATCGTTGTAAGCAAGACGAGCGCCTGTTGCTGTGCTCACGTTTCACCCCACATCCTTCCTGTGAAAAACATCCTGCTCTGCAACTTCCACATCATACAGTCTGATCCTTCCCTACAAGAAGTTTTTTCCCCGCCCGCCACTAATTGCGTTCAAACGCGACACCAACCTTTGGGACCACCTGGTGCGAGCTGCTATCCCCAGAGACAGACCATCCCTCCCTCCAGGCACCAGTCCTTGTGGTATGTAAGGCTGCAAAACATGCCCGTTCATCAGCCAATCAAGGACCATCATCGGCCCCAAGGGGGGGGGGGGGGGGGGGGGGGTCACTGTCAAGGCGCCCTTCAACTGCCAGACTGAGAACATAGTGTATGTCCTTACGTGCACACTGTAACAAGAAATACACTGGTGAGACATACCGTCGCCTAGACGATCGCTTCTCAGAGCACCTGCGGTCAATGCACCTGGGATACAGTGACCCTGTAGGCGTGCACTTCAACAGCCCTCAACACAGCTTCAGTCACTCAAGGGTTGCTGTGGTCTGGCAGAACCATGCAAGTGGCCCTCACAGGCTGTTCATGGAGTCTACAGTCATCGCCCGCCTCGGCACCCGCGTCCCAAATGGACTGAACACCAAGGAGTGACCGGAGTGTCTTCCAGGCTTCTCCTAACAATTTGTTTGGTTAGTTTGTTTGTCTGTCAGTATGTGTGTCACCTTTGTAAGTGTGTTGTTGTTCTTCAGTTTAACGTCCTTCCACAAGAAGTGATTCAGACAAATTGTAAGCGTGTGTGAAGGGTGCATGTGTACATTAGGATGTCTGTTTACAGTAGGCCTCTTTTCTCCCCCCCCCCCCCCCCCCCCCCCCCCCTGTCCTTCCCTCTATCTCTCTCTCTTCCCATATCCTTGTAAGTTGTGCTCACTTTCTCTCTCTCTCTCTCGCTCTCTCTCTCTCTCTCGCTCTCTCTCTCTCTCTCTCTCTCTCTCTCTCTCTTGTGTGTGTGTGTTGTGGTGTGTGTGTGTGTGTGTGTGTGTGTGTGTGTGTGTGTGTGTGTGAACGCTCTCGCTTGTTTCTTTTGTTATTGCTATCTTCTTCTTCTTCTTCTTCTTCTTCTTTTTCTTCTTCTTCTGTCTGTCTGTCTGTCTGTCTGTCACTAACTCATTCTGCCGATGAAGACACCAAGTGTCGAAACGTCTTAACCTCTTTTCAACCTGTAAGTTGACAATGTACCTTTTCTGCTGTTTCACCTGCCATAACTATCATCGTCACATTGTCACCAAAAGTAACACTATTCCTCCTCTTGTTATTCAGATATTTTCATCATCATCACTGTTATTGACAGTGTTGTCATTATCATTATTATTCTCATCAGTAGTATTCTGTGTTATTGACAGTGTTGTCATTATCATTATTATTCTCATCAGTAGTATTCTGTGTTATTGACAGTGTTGTCATTATCATTATTATTCTCATCAGTAGTATTCTGTGTTATTGACAGTGTTGTCATTATCATTATTATTCTCATCAGTAGTATTCTGTGTTATTGACAGTGTTGTCATTATCATTATTATTCTCATCAGTAGTATTCTAACTCCCATGGTCCCCTTCCCACAGGCCTCGTTTTCATTCAACACCCATTTTGTGCTGAATGTGAGAAGATAAGCGGTTGCTCGTTCTTCGTTTGCATTGTCCTTAATGTTGTTTGGTTTCGCCTGAAGAGGACCCAAGAGGTCGTAATGCATTGTGTCTTGTCCTGTAATCTGTTTGTCTGTAGTGTCTTGCGGAACTAATAACCCTTCCTTTTAAAATTTGTTTTAAGTTAAATCTAATTCCTTATCTGAGTTTCACACAACTAGTTTTGGATGGACAGTTTCTGCATGCAGACATTAACTGTCTCTCTCTCTTCACCATCCAACTCTGTCTGTCTGTCTGTCTGTCTCTCTCTCTCTCTCTCTCTCTCTCTCTCTCTCTCTCTCTCTCTCTCTCTTTCTCTTTCTCTTCGATTTGATACTGCGTGAATATTGGTATCTGACCACGAGTTATATGTTAGCAAGTTTTCTCCACATTTGAGATTGTCTCCCCTTGGAGACTAAAAGCTTGCCGAAGGCTCATTTTGAGAAGCATTTATTTTATTTTTCCCCATTCACCCACTCAAGCACATACTGTTAGTTAGGCATAATTATCTACCACTGCAGATATGAATGCTTATCTCCCCCTATTTCTTCAATCTATGACATAAGAGCAAGCTTTGTTTATAATTGAATATTTCTTGCAGTCATTGCATCACCAAGCTGCTCTGTAAGTTGCTGGAATGGCGCTCGGTTATTTATCCTTGGAATTTATTAGTTTATTTTTTATATATATATATACTTTTTTTTTTAATTTTAAGGAATTTTTTTTTACTATTACCTCCAACGGAGTGTTACGTGCACTAAGAATAAAATCAACAATGTTTATCTTTGCCTTAAAACTTGGGTAGACAGAGGTCGTTTTAAGGTAAGAAACGCCTGCATTCTGTTTTGGGATCCAGCAAAATTATCTTCATTATCATGGCTGTACCAAGCCAATGGAACACAACGGCAGGCACAGAATGATAAGATCTGAAAAAAAAACAAAAAGCCCAACAGCAAATATCACAAAAAATAAGTGTATTTAAAGGATAAAAGGGTTTTAATTACGTTTCCCTTTGGAAAAAATGAAATAAAGCTACTGACAATCTTTTGAGTTGCGAAAAAAGGGGAGTGATACCGCTACTGATTAAAAACTTCCCCAAAAATATTATTGGAAATAAACCAAAAAACCAGCTGAGGGGTTTGTTCTAAAAATATCGCAGACTCCTTATTTCAGGCATTGTTTAAAAAGAATGGAAATGACAAATCAGACGATCCCACTGAGGGGAATAAAAAAAAGTGCGCACGAGTGTGAGGTTTAGAAAGGTTGCGCGCGCCGCGCGCCTCTGTGTGTGTGTGTGTGGTGTGTGTGGTGTGTGGTGTGTGGTGTGTGTTGTTTGTGTGTGTGCCGTCTGTGTGTGGTGTGTGGCGTGGGGGTGGTGTGTGTGGGGTGGCGCGCGCGTTGTGTGTGTTGTGGTGTTGTGTGTGTTGTGGTGTGTGTGGTGTGGGGGTGTGTTGCGTGCGTAAGTGGGGGGGAAAGAGTTTGTCCCTGTAAAACAAAAAAAAGATAACACACGCGCGCCACACACACACACACCACACACACAAACACACCACACCACACACAACACACACACACACCCACCACACACACAAAACACCCAAAACCCCCCAAACCCCACACACACACACACACACCAACACCACCACACACACAAAACACCCCACCCCCCAACCTACACACCACACACAGAGAAAGAGACAGACGGCAACAGACGGAAGACAAACAGGGGGACACAATCACAGACACCAAAGAGGAGAGGGGGAGAGGAAAGAGAGAGAGAGGAGAAGGAGAGAGAGGAGAGAGAGAGAGAGAAAGAGAGAGGAGAGAGGAGGGGGGGGAGAGAGAGAGAGAGAGAGAGAGAGAGAAAGAGGAGGAGAGAGAGAAAGAGAAGAGGAGAGGAGAGAGGGGGAAGAGAGGGGGGAGAAGAGGAGAGAGAGGTGGGGAGAGAGAGAGAGAGAGGAAGAGAAAGAGAGAGAATGAGAGAGAGGAGTTGGGGTTTTCCTTTCTTCTTCCTAAAATATGTTCACCAAAAAAGGGTTTGGTCCCCCGGGGGATTTTAAAAAAAGTAAAATAAAAAAACATAACAGTCCCCAGCTTTTGGGCCCCCTGGAGCAATTTGGCAACAAGGGGTCGCACCGATTTTCAAAAAGTTAAAAAGCAAGGGCCAAATTCAGGCCCAGGTAATAGTAAAATATTGGGGAAGTAAAAAAAAGAAAAAAAGTCATATGCAACCAAAACTGTCGAAACAATTTGTTTTTTAAAAGAATGCATTTGTGGCAATCGATGGCCCCGGGAGGAGTTCCACGCGACAGAAAATGGGTAAAAAAAATTGGGCGTCAAAATTTGAGGGTATAGATAACATTGACCGCCCCCGGTCTATTTTTAAAAAGGGGGGTTTTCCATTGGTTAAACTTAGCTCTGCCTTTGAAGAAGAGTTAAGTTGAAAAAGCTCTTTCCCTTCTAAAGGGTTTTTACTAATTCCCTTTAGTTCTTCCTGATTCCCCCCTTTTCCCTGATGGGTTTCCCGTTAGAACGTGCTGTCTTTCTGAAACTTTTCGAGGTTTTCAAGTCCTTTAGGGTAGGATCCCCCAAAATGACAACCATTTCCAGATGGTCTAACCAGGTTTTGTAGCAGTCGTCTTTTTAAACCTTTTTGGGGGCAGTCATTGATTTCCCGAAAGAAAGCTAAGATGTTATTTCTTTCTTAATACTAAATTGAAAAGGTTTTTTTCCTTTGAGCGACATTATAATCCGCCTAAAATTTTTTGCAGCATTAGTTTTTTTTTAAGAATATTTATGGAAGAATAATCTGTTTTTAATTGGTGGGGCGTTTTTTTAATATCCCAAAAACATTTTGGCACTTTTAGGGATGAAATTCCTTTTTTCCAATTTTTCTTTCCCCCCTTTGTAAAGCTTTTTAAAGATCTTCGGGTTAAATGCGTGAACCCATTTTTTTGCTTTTGTTTTGGTTTATATACTAACTTTTCATTGCAAAAACCCTTAAAAGTATTCCCGGGAGAGAAAATTTTTTATTATGTAAATTAAAAAAAATTAAGAAAAAAAAGGGGGCCCCCAGAAAAAGGTTCCCTGGGGGTAAAAACCTGACAAGATTTTTTTCAATGGGATGTCCCCCCTTCCCCACAAACAACTTTCGCTTTTCCCCCAAACGGGGAAATTAAATTTTTGGGCCCTTTTTTTTTACCCAAAAACCCCCAATGCCGATGGGGTTCTAATTTAAGCAGCAGGCCCTCAGGGTAAACCTTTATAAAAGGCTTTAAAAAATTTCTAAAAAAAATTTTTTTCTATTTGCTTTTGTTGGGGGGACGTTATTAAAATCATTGAGATTTGTTTTTAAAGTTGAGTCCCAATCCTTCGCTGTCAAAAAAACCATGGGGGGCTTTAAATTTAAGAAGTCTTATTTTTTCAAGAGGGGCCCTTTTTGGCTACTATATATTAGGTTTTTTAAAGTATTTTTTACTGATAGGGGAGGGTAAGAGTTTTACGGGTCTTTTGTTTTTCTGTTTTTTGGTTTTTGGTCTCCCTTTTTTTAAAATAGGGAAAACCTTTCATCTGGGGCCCCACCTCTTTAGGTTTTACTCCCGGGCCCAGTGAAGCTTGGAAAAAGTATTTGGTATCCCTCACTCAATTAAATTGGGAAACATTATTAAAGAGCTTGCCGGGAAAAGGGAAATCGGGAAACCATAGCTTTTTTTTAAATTGATGTTGGTCAGTAACTTAAATACTCCTGCTTTTTTTTCTTTGATGTTTTGCTTTTTCGGGGATTTATCTTCACCCTTTTAGTCTAACTTTAAAAAAAATTTTTGGGGGATTTGAAAAAAAAAAAACTGAAAAAAAAAACTGCTTGTTTATTTAAGGGTTTTGTTTTTCCCTTCAGGGTCCTGTTTAGGTTATTCGGGGTTTTTTCTAGGTCTGGAACCCCTTTTTTTCCCCGGGGTTCTCTTTCTCCAATGTAACACCAAAAATTTTCTGTTTTGTTGATCCCCTTCGAAATAAATCGAATTAAAAATTAAATTGGGAAAGGGGAGAAAGGGGCCTTTTTTTTCCTCTACCCCTTTTTTAAATTTTTTTTTAAACCAAACCCTTTAATCTTTCAAATTTAGGTTTGTAGTTTTCAATTTCTAAAGAAAACGATTTTTTTCCTTTTCTAAAACCAAACTTTTATTTTTGGGTAGAAATTTCCGGGGGCTGGGGGTTTTGGGCTTGGGTTATTTTAGTGGGGGTATGTTTAAATCCATTTTTAAATCCCAAAAGTTTTTTTTTTACATTTTCCCAAAAGGGCCCAAGGGAAAAAAAACTTTAAAAAAATAGGGGGCCCTCAAAAAAATACGATTTAAATTCAGAGTACCCTGCGCTTTTTGGGGAAAATCTGGCTTTTTTTTCCAGAGTCTGTTTGGTACGTTTGGGGGGGTTTTCTTCAAAAAGGGGGTTTAAAAAGTTGCTCTCTAAGGAAATTTTCATGATCCCCCCGGGCCTGAAATTTAAAATTTCCCTGATTCCCTTTTAACCCGGGGAAAAAATTAAAAAAAACAAAAAAATCCAGGAAGGCCTTACCACGATTTGGGTTTGCTTAAAAATTTCGGGCCCACTAACCCCGGGGTTTTTTGGGGTTTGGAAATAAAAAAAACTGAGTTTTAAATTATTTTTACGGGTTTTTTTTTTTCCAAATTTTTTGGGCATTTCCCCCCAACAATTTTCGGGTTTAATTAAAGTCCCCACCAATCCAAATATTGCCTTCCTTTTGGCCAAAAAAATTTTAAGAAAAAGCCCTCTGCGGAAAAGGGGGGAACAAAACTTTTTATCTGGGGGCTGGAGGTTTTAAAAAACTAAATCCAAAAAATGCAGGTCTCTTATTCAAAAATTTTAAATCCTACAAAAAAAATTTTCCCCACTATTTTTGCCTTGATATAAAAAACTCACAAAGTTTAAGTTCTTCCAAATGGAAAAATAAAGGGTTTCCCCCACCTCTTTTTTCCCAAAGGTCTATTTTTTAAAAAAATTTTCAAAATCCTCCATTAAAAAGTTCACTGTTGGATTTTCCCAAATTTTTGGGCCAATTTTCTGTTCCAATTACAACATCAATGTTTTTTTGGGGGGACTTAAAATTTCTGGGTTTTTCCTTTTTTTTGATTAAAAGAAATTTAAAATTTACGGGGCTAAGATTTAATTTATCTTTTTTTCTTAATGATTTGGGGTTCTTGCACTTTGTTTTGGGGGGGGGTTTTTCATTTTTTGAATCCCCCCCCCCCCCCCCCCCCCCCTTAAAAAACCCCCCCCCCCCCCCCCCCCCCCCCCCCCCCCCCCCCCCCCCCCCCCCCCCCCCCCCCCCCAAAAAACGGGGTTTCCTTTTTTTTTGGGGGGCTTGGAGGGGAAAATTCATATTTTAAAATTTTTCAAAAAGTTTTCGAACTAAAGTTTGGGAAACCCCCAGGGAAAAAAAAGTCCCGGGGTATACACTTTGCATAATGCTTCATAAACTGCGAATTCATTAAAAATTCCATTTAGGGTGATACCTGTAGGGCCCATTGCAGACGTCACAGGCAACTGCTTTATGTTTTTCCCGGGGGCTCTCAAATTGCAAAAATCCGCATGGATATTTTTTCTTTGGTGGGCGGCCAGGGTTTATTTTAATGTCTCCCGATAGATGAAAGGTTAAAAGCCATGTTTTTAAATCCTTATGTCTAACTCTTTTTTTGCAAACAAATTTTTTATCATGTTTCATTTCGATGTTAATTTTAAATTTAGGGGGTTTAAATCTGGGCCGGGAATAGGCTGGGAAAAGTAACCCGGCCCCAGGTGCACACAGGGGGACTAAAAATGGGTTTAGGTTGCACAAAGTTTTTAAAAACCCGCAAAAAAGGAAACCCAAAAAGGGTCTACGTCTACAAACTAAAAATTTTAAAATTTAAAAAGAGGGCTAGGGGTTTGTTGGGTTTCCCCCCACATGTGGAAACCCGCAAGGGGAAAAAAAGAAAACTTTTAAAGAAGCCAAGGAAAAATACGCCGGGAAACCATCTTTGAAAAACCAAATAAGAATGCTCACCTTTCCTGAAAGGGTTTTTAAAAAACAATTTTGTTTAAAAAAAAAAAGAAAAAAAAAAAATAAGCATTTAAAATACCCCAAAAGCTAACGTGCTGTTTTTTAAAAAACCGGGATACTCGTTTGAGGGAAAAGATGCAAAAATGTAAAAGATGGTTTAAAAAAGAATTTTTAAAAAGGGAAACCCCCAAAATCCAGCACTCCTCGCTGGAAAAAGGGGCATCAAAATTTTTGGGGCATACATTAAAATTTTTGGGGCCCTCCCCCCCCCCCCCCTTTCCCCCTCCAAACAAATAAAACAAATAATACCCAAAAGATTTAAAAAAAAAATTAAAACCCCACCTTTTTTCAAAAATAACAAATTTTCCTTATTCAACTTTTACCTCAGTGGGTTCTGGAGATGTCCCCCGGGGGACAAACAATTAGGAAAAACCCGCCAATAAACACAACATATAAACGGGCTCGCCAAAAAAATCGTGTTGCGTCCCTTTTTTTAACAACTCTGGGCACAAACTACCAATCGTCTTGCGCCCCTATTTAAAATTCTGTCCAAACTACCAACCCGGGCTTGCGTCCTTTTTTTTAAAAAACTCGTCCAAAATAACCCTTTTTCTCCCCCCACCGAGACAATCACTTTTACGGGGACGAAGACCTCGTCACATTTCTTTTTTCCCCTTTTTTGTTTCCCCCCCCCCCCACCCCAAATTCCCCCCTCCCTTTTCCCCGCCCCACCTTCCACCTTCTCGTCTAAAAACCCCCCACCCCCCTTTCCCCCATCTCCCCATCCTCCCCCTCCCCTTTATTCCCCTCCTCCTTGGGAAAACCACACTAAGGGGGTACTGTGGGAATTTCCCCCATGGAAAGCCAAAATCAGGGGTACTGTGGGTTTTTCCCAAAAAAAAAGCCCCACCCGGGAGGTACTGTGGGATCCTCCGTGGGGAAAAACCCACCAGGGAGGTACTGTGGATCCTCCCCTGGAAAGCCACACCAGGAGGTACTGTGGATCCTCCATGGAAAGCCACATCAGGGAGGTACTGTGGATCCTCCGTGGAAAGCCACACCAGGGAGGTACTGTGGATCCTCCACAAAAAGCCACACCAGGGAGGTACTGTGGATCCTCCATGGAAAGTCACACCAGGGAGGTACTGTGGATCCTCCATGGAAAGCCACACCAGGGAGGTACTGTGGATCCTCCACGGAAAGCCACACCAGGGAGGTACTGTGGATCCTCCATGGAAAGCCACACCAGGGAGGTACTGTGGATCCTCCGTGGAAAGCCACACCAGGGAGGTACTGTGGATCCTCCATGGAAAGCCACACCAGCGAGAAAGCCACACCAGGGAGGTACTGTGGATCCTCTGTGGAAAGCCACACCAGGAATATACTGTGGATCCTCCATGGAAAGCCACACCAGGGAGGTACTGTGGATCCTCCATGGAAAGCCACACCAGGGAGGTATTGTGGACACTCCGTGGAAAGCCACACCAAAGAGGTACTGTGGATCCTCCATGGAAAGCCACACCAGGGAGGTACTGTGGATCCTCCATGGAAAGCCACACCAGGAATGTACTGTGGATCCTCCATGGAAAGCCACACCAGGGAGGTACTGTGGATCCTCAATGGAAAGCCACATCAGGGAGGTACTGTGGACACTCCGTGGAAAGCCACACCAGGGAGGTACTGTGGATCCTCCATGGAAAGCCACACCAGGGAGGTAGTGGATCCTCCGTGGAAAGCCACACCAGGGAGGAACTGTGGATCCTCCATGGAAAGCCACATCAGGGAGGTACTGTGGATCCTCTCTGGAAAGCCACACCAGGGAGGTAGTGGATCCTCCGTGGAAAGCCACACCAGGGAGGAACTGTGGATCCTCCATGGAAAGCCACATCAGGGAGGCACTGTGGATCCTCCATGGAAAGCCACACCAGGGAGATACTGTGGACACTCCGTGGAAAGCCACACCAGGGAGGTACTGTGGATCCTCCATAAAAAGCCACACCAGGGAGGTACTGTGGACACTCCGTGAAAAGCCACACCAGGGAGGTACCGTGGATCCTCCATGGAAAGCCACACCAGGGAGGTACTGTGGATACTCCGTGGAATGCCACACCAGGGAGGTACTGTGGATCCTCCGTGGAAAGCCACACCAGGTAGGTACTGTGGATCCTCTCTGAAAGCCACACCAGGAATGTACTGTGGATCGTCCATGGAAAGCCACATCAGGAGGTACTGTGGATCCTCCCCGGAGAGCCACACCAGGGAGTTACTGTGGATCCTCCGTGGAAAGCCACACCAGGGAGGTGCTGTGGATCCTCAATGGAAAGCCACATCAGGGAGGTACTGTGGATCCTCCATGGAAGCCACACCAAGGGGTACTGTGGATCCTCCATGGAAAGCAACACCAGGGAGGTACTGTGGACATTCCATGGAAAGCCACACCAGGGAGGTACTGTGGATCCTCCGTGGAAAGCCACATCAGGGAGGTACTGTGGATCCTCCATGGAAAGCCACACCAGGGAGGTACAGTGGATCCTCCGTGGAAAGCCACACCAGGGAGGTACTGTGGATCATCCATGGAAAGCCACACCAGGGAGGTACTGTGGATCCTTCATGGAAAGCCACATCAGGGAGGTACTGTGGATCCTCCATGGAAAGGCATATCAGGGAGGTACTGTGGATCCTCCATGGAAAGCAACACCAGGGAGGTACTATGGATCCTCCCCGGAGAGCCACACCAGGGAGGTACTGTGGATCCTCCGTGGAAAGCCACACCAGGAATATACTGTGGATCCTCCATGGAAAGCCACACCAGGGAGGTACTGTGGATCCTCCGTGGAAAGCCACAACATGGAGGTACTGTGGATCCTCCATGGAAAGCTACCATACGGAGGTACTGTGGATCCTCCATGGAAAGCCACACCAGGGAGGTATTGTGGATCCTCCGTGGAAAGCCACGTCAGGGAGGTACTGTGGATCCTCTGTGGAAAGCTACAACATGGAGGTACTGTGGATCCTCCATGGAAAGCCACACCAGGGATGTATTGTGAATCCTCCGTGGAAAGCCACGTCAGGGAGGTACTGTGGATCCTCCGTGGAAAGCTACAACATGGAGGTACTGTGGATCCTCCGTGGAAAGCCACACCAGGGAGGTATTGTGGATCCTCCGTGGAAAGCCACGTCAGGGAGGTACTGTGGATCCTCCGTGGAAAGCCACACCAAGGAGGTACTGTGTATCCTCCAGGGAAAGTTACACCAGGGAGGTACTGTGGATCCTCCGTGGAAAGCCACACCAGGGAGGTATTGTGGATACTCCGTGGAAAGCCACACCAGGGAGGTATTGTTGATCCTCCATAGAAAACCACACCAGGGAGTTACTGTGGATCCTCCGTGGAAAGCCACACCATGGAGGTACTATGGATCCTCCATGGAAAGCCACACCAGGGAGATACTGTGGATCCTCCATGGAAAGCCACACCAGGAGGTACTGTGGATCCTCCCTGGAAAGCCACACCAGGGAGAAAGCCACACCAGGGATGTACTGTCGCGGCCAAGCACAGCGATATGACAGGGAGCAATTCATACTAGGTCGCCACCAGGCAACCCACCGGAGGACACACTGCACCGTCAGCGAATCATTTCGCTGGTGTTCAGAGCTACCTGTTCTGATCAAGTGGCGCAGAAGGTCACCTACCACGCCCCTATCTGCTGACATTAGTGGTCTAGTCGTGAAGCCAGCGTGACTGAGCCGCTCTCAGAGTGCACCATCACAGCCACCCGGCGGCACAGTGTCCATGACCTCAAGCAAACTTCGTCATGGAGCTGACCACAGGGTAGAGGTGGACAGGAAATCACCACTGAGGTCAACACGAAAGCAGGGCAGTAAAGGCCCCATGGAAGTGGAGATGTTTGGTGACGACCCCTAAAGACGACGATGATGCTATGGGGTTGGGTTCTGGACACGACACAGCAGTCGTCGATGCTTCCTTTCCTAATGAATCCCTGCTTCTATTTTGACCGCTTTGTTTTTCAGTAAACATCGTCATCCCAAACTCACCATCAGGGAGACTCTGTTACAGTAAACATCGTCATCCCAAACTCACCATCAGGGAGACTCTGTTACAGTAAACATCGTCATCCCAAACTCACCATCAGGGACACTCTGTTACAGTAAACATCGTCATCCCAAACTCACCATCAGGGACACTCTGTTACAGTAAACATCGTCATCCCAAACTCACCATCAGGGTGACTCTGTGATTTAATCACTGGTGATAGTGATCATCATCGTCCTCACGACCCTCATCATCCCCAGCCAAATCATCGTTAGTCTCGGCAGGAGCATCCCAATATTGTACATGTCTAACGATTCTCCAGTGGGGTCTATGTGGTTGTTGCTAATTTTAAAGATGAGGCAAGTACAAAACACAAAAACATCGGAGATCAAAAGATATGGAACAGTCTGAGCGGTCAGCTCTTGTGTTCAACAACCCAAGCATTGTCAGCGGCTAAGAATTGTGCAGAACAACCTTTACTTGGATCTCCTAAGACACCACACACACAACACACACACACACACACACACACACACACATATATATATATATATATATATATATATATATATATATATATATATATATATATATATATATATATATATATATATATAAAATCAGAGTTAAAAAGCCACTCAGAACGTTAAAAGTGCTCAACCATGTATGGAGCGACATACCAGTTTAAAATAGGATTTTAAAAGGGAGAAATTAAAAACCTACAAGCTTGTTTCAAGCTAAAACGCTCTCCTCAGGATATACAATTTGGGCACGCCACCGGTGTTATATATTGTGGTATGTGGGCGTGTGAGCTCTGCGCGTGTGGCACGTGGCCTGCCGGGTGATGAAAGGATATCTTGTAATTGCACCAAAAAAGACCAGTGCCCTCTGAATAATAAATGTCTCTACAACAATATTGTGTACCAAGCTACGGTAACAACAGACAGTGATAAAGAAACATACATAGGGATCACGGCAAACCATTTTAAAACCAGATATGCAAACCATAAACAGTCTTTCAAAAATGAAAAATATAAAAACCAAACAGAATTAAGTAAATATATTTGGAAGCTTAAAAATAAGAAAATAAATTACAACATATCATGGAAAATTATAAAAGAGCAACACCATACAACAAAATTTCTAAAAAAAATGCAATCTATGTACTACAGAAAAGTGGCTGATATTATGTAAACCCCACCTAGCATCCCTGAACCTAAAGTAGAAATGATAAACAATTGCAGGCATAAATGGAAATCTTTGTCAATGCACCATTCCGTAACACGTCCCCCCTGAACGCGCCCCCAAAAAGAAAAAAACCGGCAGGCCAGGTATCTGACCAGGAGTTATATATATGTTAGTGGGTTTCCTCCCCATTGGAGACTGTCTCCCTCTTGGAGACTATAAGCTTGCTGAAGGCTCATTTTGAGAAGCATTTATTTTATTTTTCCCCATTCACCCACTCAACCAGTTAGGCAGAATTATCTAAGCTGCTCTGTAAGTTGCTGGAATGGTGCTCGGTACTTATCCTTGGAATTTATTAGTTCATTGTATTTTAGTCCCTTGCGGATTCATTCCAAGAACTGGCCCTCAGCACTTGTGTCTTAAGAGGTTATCTTTTTATATTTTCTACTTTTCACAAGAAAATGTAGCTTGTTTTGCTCTTTCATGATTTCTTTTGCTTCTTAGGTGGCACCTTTGGTTGTTGTTTTTGAAAACTCAACAAACATACTACGGTATTGCACACCAGCTTTTTCTGGGATAGCATTCTTCTTAAAACCGGAAAGGCAGAGGAGTCACACACCACTTTCTGCGGTCACTGAGGAGAAACAATCAGGTTTCGAAATATGGGTATCTGAATGGTGCTCGGTACTTATCCTTGGAATTTATTAGTTCATTGTATATATATATATATATGTATTATATATATATATGTGTGTGTGTCTGTCTGCCTCTCTCTCTCTCTCTCGCCTGTCTCTCTCTCTCCATTCATCTATCTAGATATCTTTTGTATCTATGTATTTATATACATATTTTAGCTCGTCTTGTATTGACTTTCGTCCCCGGGTAGTACAAACATGTTACGCCATCGACGGTATCAAACAGAGAGACACTGCCTCAAACCACACCGTATTTCCACCACGACGGTATCAGACAGAGCGACACTGCCTCAACCACACCGTATTTCCACCATGACGGGAAGATGATCCAAAGTCATCGGCCCTCCACAGCAGCCTGAGAAGAACAGGGCTGGGAAGTCATCGGCCCTCCACAGCAGCCTGAGAAGAACAGGGCTGGGAAGTCATCGGCCCTCCACAGCAGCCTGAGAAGAACAGGGCTGGGAAGTCATCGGCCCTCCACAGCAGCCTGAGAAGAACAGGGGTGGGAAGTCATCGGCCCTCCACAGCAGCCTGAGAACAACAGGGCTGGGAAGTCATCGGCCCTCCACAGCAGCCTGAGAAGAACAGGGCTGGGAAGTCATCGGCCCTCCACAGCAGCCTGAGAAGAACAGGGCTGGGAAGTCATCGGCCCTCCACAGCAGCCTGAGAAGAACAGGGCTGGGAAGTCATCGGCCCTCCACAGCAGCCTGAGAAGAACAGGGCTGGGAAGTCATCGGCCCTCCACAGCAGCCTGAGAAGAACAGGGCTGGGAATTCATCGGCCCTCCACAGCAGCCTGAGAAGAACAGGGCTGGGAATTCATCGGCCCTCCACAGCAGCCTGAGAAGAACAGGGCTGGGAATTCATCGGCCCTCCACAGCAGCCTGAGAAGAACAGGGCTGGGAATTCATCGGCCCTCCACAGCAGCCTGAGAAGAACAGGGCTGGGAAGTCATCGGCCCTCCACAGCAGCCTGAGAAGAACAGGGCTGGGAAGTCATCGGCCCTCCACAGCAGCCTGAGAAGAACAGGGCTGGGAAGTCATCGGCCCTCCACAGCAGCCTGAGAAGAACAGGGCTGGGAAGTCATCGGCCCTCCACAGCAGCCTGAGAAGAACAGGGCTGGGAAGTCATCGGCCCTCCACAGCAGCCTGAGAAGAACAGGGCTGGGAATTCATCGGCCCTCCACAGCAGCCTGAGAAGAACAGGGCTGGGAATTCATCGGCCCTCCACAGCAGCCTGAGAAGAACAGGGCTGGGAATTCATCGGCCCTCCACAGCAGCCTGAGAAGAACAGGGCTGGGAATTCATCGGCCCTCCACAGCAGCCTGAGAAGAACAGGGCTGGGAATTAGGGAAACAAGGTCACAAAGATACCAGCAGAACAAAGGTCAACAGTCATTACCATCAAAGAACATATTTTCCCCAGTGCTGGAAGATCTAGAAAGGAGAGAGGGAGATCAACACGTGCCAGAGGTTGGAATGGTTAGCTTTACTGTTTAATAACCCGAGAGGTCACACACACACACACACACACACACATACACACACACACACACACACACACACACACACACACACACACACACACACACACACACACTCATATACAGAGAGAGAGAGAGCCACACACACACACACACACACACACACACACACACACACACACACACACACACACACACACACACACTTCTGATCTAAATAAAGCGATTTCGCCGCATGTGTTAGCAGCATCTGTCAAAACTGACATGGAAGAAAAGTTTACTAACTATTTGAAAGTAGACACTGACGGCTCAGTTCTTGATGATGGTAGTGCGGGATCTCGCTTTGTAATTCCAGATTTCAAAGCTGAAAAATCATATTATTTAGGTAAGGGTCATTCCATATTTACAGCTGAACTAGTTGCTGTCCTGATGGCATTAAATTATTTAATTTCCTTGCCAGTCTCAATATTTAATATCCTGTTTTGTGTTGATTCACAGTCAGTATTAAAAAGTTTGCATTGTTTTGAAAATACACAGAGAGATGAATTATTATTTGAAATTAAGTACATGTTGCACTGTCTTTACATGAAAGGTACTAATGTTGTATTTTCTTGGGTTCCATCGCACACCTCCTTCGTTTTTAACGATCAAGCAGATAGAGCAGCAAAAAGGGGAGCAAAGAATATATTTGGTAGTATTAAGGTTGATTGTCCTTTGTCATACAAGGAAATTAGTCATATAATCGAGAGGGATTTCTTGAGTCAATACAGTTTCTCATCAAAACCTCGTCAGCAAACTATATCAAACTTTGTGTCGATTAGCCGACCGGTTTCAAGCCTGACTTAGACTTTTATGTAATTCCCTACGAACCAAGTATTGCCAGACTGTTAAGTGTGTATGTCGTGGGGATCTTTCAGTTCAACATGTGATTTTTGATTGTGAACTAACGAAACCCTTTTTGAATGGTGTTATACCAAGTGTTGACACTGGGCATGTTAATGTGTTTGACTTTTTAGATTCGTTGCCAGTTGTTTCTCTTGTTAAATTAACGAGTAACCTTTTGGAAAGTCCATTAAGGAACATTTTATAATCATAATCGTAAGTTAGATTATTTTAGTTATTTTTCTCTAATTTTTCATAGTTACTGTCCTATAATTCATCTATACTTTATTTTTGTTCTATGTAACCACATCGTCCTCTTCTCTTCTTTTATGATAATAGTCTAAAATTGTAAACACTATGTTATTTAGACGTCTGCAATAACCTATATGTGTGACGAGACGTAAAACAGAATTCCTTCCTACACACACACACACACA
>JAFLJL010001416.1:0-2500 GCA_018398815.1 Conus ventricosus | reverse complement strand
TCTCCACCACGTTTTTGGGCGAAAGTGGCCTAAAAACCGCCTATTCCTGTTCTCTGACAAGTAACTAAAAAATAACGACCCTACAAACAAACATACTGTGTAGGGTTATCCGTTTCCAATACTAATTTACTAAACTTTTAAGATTTCAGTTTTTTGTTTAATCCTATGTTTTCCTGGTCATTTTCAATAACATCATTTACGCAGCAAAACATACTGCTCAAAAAATGAGTCTTTGTTTTTCGATGTGAAATAAAACTACAGTCTTTAAATCCCAAGTTTCTTAATGTCTTTTAATACTGAGTTATATTTTTGGCCATAAAAGCACACAACTTATCCTCAGCATGCCTTCCATTGAAAGTAGTTTTGACAAAGTGATTTCTCTTTTTAAATTTGTCTCTTTTGCGAACAGTTCATCTATAATAAATAGTGTCTGCGCGTTCCTTCAAACAGTCTAAAAAACTGTTGTAAACATCACTCAGTTATTGCTCAGGATTAACTAAAAAATTGTTATTATCATCCATATAAACCTTCTATCTGATACTGCTTTGCCCAACCACACTTCATTTACGTGTTGGACAGATAACCAAATATGATTAAAAATTATAACGATAAACTGTTTGTTATCAGTCGAGGATAAATATTTGTTTTTCCACAACAGTTTGCCACAAATCAATGAGCAATGAGGAGTTTTTGTCATAAAGTTTAACTGCTCCATAGTTTTATACACAGTAGTTTAAATCTAATTAGTATTATTTTTATATACTCTCCGTAAAAAACTTTTTTCAGTAAAATAAAAACCCTATGGGGCCCTAAATGTGAAAGTTTAATCCCAATTTAGCCCTGTAGTTTTTTCTATTTAAGTCAACAGTTTTTGTTGTTTGTTGTTTTGATCTTAATATCCTCCCCATTGTAAAGAACGACGATGGTAACTTAAGGGTTTAACTCTAGTTTTCCCAGTAATATTAATTCCTTTTATAGGTCATCACAAACCCCCAAAAAACCCCACCCCTCTCCAATTTTTAAAAGCAGAAATTTCAAATTTTATTTGAACGTTTTCCCCTAATTTCGTTGGGAAAAAAAAATGTAATTTTGTAGAAGCTTTTTTTAAAAACTGTTTTTTTTCTGTGGAGGTGTACTTTTTTTTCCCTTTTCGGCGTTTTTTTCAATTTTTTTCCGCTTTTATCGTCCCGGATAAGACTTACATGTAAAGGGCCAGAGTTTAAAAGCTTTTCTAAAACTTTTTTGGGGCCCAAAAAAATGAAAATGGGCTTTAAATTCAAATTTTATTTCCATTCAAATTTTGGTTCTAAGTGCCTTTTGGTTTTAGGTTTTCAAAAATTTTTTATATTCATCGGCCCAACATTATTTGCTTTAGATTGCTTTGTTGTTTTTTGGGAAAACCTTTGTTGTCGTTAAACTCTTTGCGTTTATAATCCCCATCTTTAGTGTTCAAACCATACAAAGTCCCTATCTCACTTTCTGTTCAAGTCCCAAAGTCTGCAGGTTTTAAAAATTTAAAGTTATACCCACAGGCGCTAATGTAAAAACCGGTTTTTCTGGCCCCGCGACATTATTTTTTTGTCGTATTATTTTTTTCAAAAAAAATGTGCAGGTTATCACATTCCGCCTTTTCCCCGTTTTTTCTTTTTATTTTTATTATTAAAAGATCCCACCCCCCCCAAAATATTTTTTAAACTGTAAATTAGGGAATTGTATAATTTATAAACGCAATTGCTGCTTTCCTGACGGAAAAAGCTCTTAAACAGTTGGGGTTCCATCTTAAGTTTTCATCAGTGCTCAGCTCTTTCCCAAAAGAACATAGAGTAATGAATGTAAGCAAAACGAGCGGTTTTTTTCCCCCCATAATTTTTTTTGTCTGGCCCAGCAAAAAAAATATGAGTGGGTAAATTTTAGTTGTAAAAATAACATTTTAGCTAGCTCTCTATCAAAAAAGTAAGATGTTCCTTCGTCTTCAAGCTTAAATGAAAAATTGTTTTTTGATTTTCATTGTTAAGTTTGAGAGTAATGTAAAGTTACTATTTCTTTTTTTAGTGAGCAAAAAACCCCTAATAACCCTCAGTATTGTTAACGGTCATTTTGGGCCCCGCTTGTTAACTTTTAGAACCTTTTTTTCTTCTTGGCCCTTTTCTTATATTTTAAAATAGACTTTTTAAAATATTTTATGGAGGCGACCGTTTGGTTTGATTTTTTTTATTATAGCATGTTCTAAAAAAAGAAAGGGGGGTCTTGAGGTTTTTATTGTTACAAAATTTTTTTAAAACAAATTAAAAAATGGTGCATTCAAAAATACTGGGTCAAAAAATTTGTTGGGCCGCACTACAATTTAAAAATATAACAACTGACCCCTCGACATTTCTGTGACCCAGACTGTCGCTTTTTATAAAAAGGTGAGTACTCCTTTTTAAGAGTATTTAAACCCCCCTATAAAAAAAAATCATCGCGAAAGCGTGGTTTTAGTCAAACCGAAATTTTCTTTTTT
>JAFLJL010001415.1:0-38206 GCA_018398815.1 Conus ventricosus | reverse complement strand
CATTTTCGCCCATTTTTTTCATCGCGCCGCCCCCCCCCCCCCCCCCAAAAAAAAAAAAGTGCCGCCCCCCCCCCAAAAAAAAAAAAAAAAAAAATCCTGAAATAAACTTTCGTTCGATGCTATTCCCATTTGGACAATATGCAACTCTGTTATTCTCAAAAGAGTCAACGGTCACTTCCGCCATTAATCAACATCCGTCTTTTCGCGCCTGTCGAATGTCGAACATCGTTAAATTGGCGAAGTTTGTCAAGCGTGTCGCGATTTCACGGCAAAAATAAAAAGGGATGAGAAACAATCGGAGGTGGGACTGGCTAGACCAGGAAGTGGCGATGTTCGAGTTGGTGATGTGTTTCGAAAATTAGACGAAAAAGCGCGCTGCATTTTGTGTTCCATGTGGAAAGATGGACTGACATGAATCAATGTTGCGATGAAGGCTGTCTCATTGTTTTGAGTGAATGAGTCAGTATGCACATATAAAAGTATATTATATAATACATGGGTGAACTTCTTCCGTCTGAGACGGAATCCGTTTCATGAAATTATTCGAGATGGAATTTTCTCGTTTTTCCTAAATCTGGGGGGGAATTTTTTATTTTTCAAAACGGTCTCTAAAATTGTGCAAATTACGTATTGAGTGCGTTTTACATAAAACGGAGTGCCGATTCGGTAGTACTCTTTATTTTAGGGAACAAAGATAAGCACCATTTGCCGAAATCTAGATTTCGAGTTTGAAGTTCGTTGGAAACCGTGACAATGTCCTATCTTAAAGAAGGTGATTCTGTTGAAGAGATCGACGCTGGCTTTACAAATAAGTAGCGATGGGCTTGGGCTGAACGAAATAGATGATGAAAAACAACATCGTGTTTGGTGTTTGAAAACGAACAAACCTGGTGTAGCGTTTTGCCGTGTGTGCAACTCAGACCTCAAGTATGGATCTAATGGAAAATCTCGGCTAGCAAAGCATGTCAGAAGTCCGGACCATATTAAAAGCATGAAGGTGAGAATTTCAGTAAAATCTTTTTCAGCAGCCCTCATGCCCTCCCCCCCCCCCCAGTGACACACACACGCACTCACACACACACACGCACTCACACACACACACACACACACCACACACACACACACACACACACACACACACACACACACACACACACACACACAACACACACACACACAAATGAATGCAAGGCACAGAGAGAGTGAGAGACATAATAGTATGAAAAATATTTAAGAAAGAAAAAAAAACATGAAAGAAAAATAAATATAAGGGTTTGGTTTTCTGGAAAAAGGATGGGGAAAACTATTAAAGGTTCTATTTCTCCGTGTAATAAAATGGGTTAGTTTTGGAAGTACAGTGGAAACTCTCCATTAAGACCTTAGAAAATGCACAGATTTGTGATCTTGATACCCTTCTGCCCATCTATGTCCAAGGCACCAACCAAGCTGTTTTTATGGGGCAAGTCTTTTTTTTTTTTTTTTTTTTTCTTTTTTTTTTAGAATTCAAAATGACGACTTTTGTTTACATATAAGCAATAAATATGTGTTTTAAACAAGGCATCGGTTCCAAATTTCCTTTAACCAGAGGCCACGAAAACTGTCTGAAGTTTTCAAAATATTAATTTTGGCTACTGGACCTCGACCTTTCATGTTTTTCAATTTTTTTCCAGTTTCACCCATGTTCTTTTGAAGCATTATTTTCATTACTGAAAACATGAAAATCTGGCTTATTTTCCCTTCTTAAACAGCGCTGAAATAGGGGTTTATTTGCAGTTTTAGGGTTTTTATTTCATAAAAAAAGCTTCAGCTTCAGGGGCTCTGCCTCCTGACCCCCGCCGGGCCGTTGCCCCTGGGCCCCACTGGGGGCCTACGGCAGCCCCAGACCCCGCTGATTTTTCAGCCTTTTTTTTTTTTTTTTTACTGCCGGTCACTTTGCCTGGTGCCCCATTGTTTGCTTCTGTGGTTCCACTGGTCTGGTGTGCCCCATTGTCTGCTCTGCTGTGGGTTCCACTGGTCTAGTGTGCCCCATTGTTTGCTCTGCTGTGGTTCCACTGGTCTAGTGTGCCCCATTGTTTGCTGCTGTGGGTTCCACTGGTCTAGTGTGCCCCATTGTTTGCTCTGCTGTGGTTCCACTGGTCTAGTGTGCCCATTGTTTGCTCTGCTGTGGGTTCCACTGGTCTTGTGTGCCCCATTGTTTGCTCTGCTGTGGTTCCACTGGTATAGTGTGCCCATTGTTTGCTGCTGTGGTTCCACTGGTCTAGTGTGCCCCATTGTTTGCTCTGCTGTGGTTCCACTGGTCTAGTGTGCCCCATTGTTTGCTCTGCTGTGGTTCCACAGGTCTAGTGTGCCCCATTGTTTGCTCTGCTGTGGTTCCACTGGTCTAGTGTGCCCCATTGTTTGCTCTGCTGTTCACCAAATGATGCTGACAAGATGAAAGGAAAGCTATCGTAGGACTGACAGAGAACGCTTCACCTGGTGAAAGTATTGGTTGCTACTACCTTGCTTATGAAACTGCAAGTTCGTTTGGATGGTGCAGAGGCAATTATCCCCCCCCCCCCCCAAAAAAAAAAAAAAAAAAAAAAAAAAAAAGAGAGAGAAAAGGTATTCTCAGAGAGGAATTCCTCTGTTTTTTAACCATACATATTGTTCACGTGGAGAATCTGCATTCCAGTCAAATCAATGTCATAGTCGAGTCAGTCCATGAAGAAGAAAGAAAAAGCACTGTGATTTTTGTGATGGATACTTCGTTTCAAAAAAGATGAAAAGAAGGGGAGGGGGGAGGGTGTGTGAGTGGTGGGGTGAGGGGCTTTTTCAGTGTGCATTTGGGAAAAAAAGGTGTCTTTTTCACCAGTGACACTGGCTTTCATTTCTCCTGTCACTCTGGTTGACTTAACAAACATGTCAGTACCTTCTGCACTTGCCCTGCTTCCACTGCTAAACATAGCATCTCCCCTCCCCCCAGAAAGGTGTTCCCCTTCATTGCTAAATATAGCCTATCCCCTCCCACAGAAAGGTGTTCCCCTTCATTGCTAAATATAGCCTCTCCCGCTCCCCACAGAAAGGTGTTCCCCTTCATTGCTAAATATAGCCTCTCCCCCTCCCCACAGAAAGGTGTTCCCCTTCATTGCTAAATATAGCCTCTCCCATTCCCACAGAAAGGTGTTCCCCTTCTTTGCTAAATATAGCCTCTCCCACTCCCTACAGAAAGGTGTTCCCTTTGTTACTAAATATAGCCTCTCTAACTCCCCACAGAAACGTGGATCCCTTCATTACTAATATATAGCCTCTCCCACTCCCCACAGAAAGGTGTTTCCCTTCATTGCTAAAAATAGCCTCTCCCGCTCTCCCACAGAAAGATGGTTTTAGACAGCGAAGGAGTTGTGAGACTCAACTTATAACAACTCTCAATGATTTTTAATAACTGTCTTAACAACAGACAGCAAATAGATGCAATTTTATTAGACTTTTCTAAAGCCTTTGATAAGGTTGACCATGAGGGCCTGCTGCTTAAATTAGAACACATCGGCATTGGCGGTTCTTTGCTAAAATGGGCTAGATCATTCCTCGTTGGGAGAACGCAGAAAGTTGTTGTGGAAGGGTCGTCATCCCATTGTAAACCAATCTTGTCAGGTGTACCACAGGCAACTGTTCTGGGGCCCTTGTTTTTCGTAATTTTATAAATGACATAAGTAGAAATCTCTCTCCTGGAACTACTATAAGGCTTTTTGCAGATGACAGCTTAGTATATAGAACAATCAGAAGCAAGAATGATACACGCATTCTACAAGAAGATCTAAACGCCTTACAAGAGTGGGAAAGAACTTGGAAAATGGAATTTCATCCCCAAAAGTGCCAAGTGTTGCGTATATGTAACAAACGCTCACCAATTAGATCAGATTATTCTATCCATAATACTATTCTTAAAGAAACTAATGCTGCAAAATATTTAGGCGTGATTATAGATAGTCGTCTCAAATGGAAAGAACATTACAATTTAGTATGTAAGAAAGCAAATAACATCTTAGCTTTCTTATACAGGAATATCAATGACTGCCCCCAAAAGGTTAAAGACGACTGCTACAAAACACTGGTTAGACCAGTACTGGAATATGGTTGCTCAGTCTGGGATCCTTACCATCTAAAGGACATTGATAACCTCGAACAGATTCAGAAGAGAGCAGCACGGTTCGTAACAGGGAACCACATCAGAGAAAAGGGGAATACTAGGAAGAACATGAGGAAATTAGAATGGAAACCCTTAGAAGAGAGAAGAGCTTTTATCAAACTTAACATCTTCTTCAAAGGCAGAGCTAAAGTAATTGATATTCCAATGGAACAACTAGTATTGAATAAAAGTAGCACCAGGAGTGGCGGTCAATGTTATACCATACCTGCATCAAATATTGACAGCCACTTACATTCTTTTTATCCCAGTTCTGTACGGCTGTGGAACTCACTGCCGGGTGCCATCAAGATTGCCACAAATGCAATCTCATTTAAAAAACAAATTGATACGACAGTTTTGAGATCTGCATATTGACGATTTTCTATTTTTACTTCCCCAGATATTTTACTGTTACCTGGGCCTGAATTTGGCCATTGCTGTTAACTTCTTGAATATCGAGTGCGACCCCTTGTTGCCAAATTTGCTTCAGGGGCCAACAGTCTGAGTCGCACTATTTTATGTTATTTTATTTTACTTTTTAACATGCACGCTGGTGACCTACTCGTTTTTGAGTGAACCAGTATTTTAGGAAGAAGAAGAAGAAGAAGATGTACCCCTTCATTGATAAATATAGCTTCCCTGCTCCCCAAAGAAAGACGTACCACTAAATATAACCTTCCCCACTCCCCACAGAACGATGTACCCCTTTATTGCCAAATGGAGCCTACCCAGCTCCCAACAGAAAGGTGTTCCCCTTCATTGCCAAATGGAACCTTCCCAGCTCCCTAGAGAAAGGTGTTCCCCTTCATTGCTAAATATAGCCTCTCCCACTCCCCACAGAAAGGTGTTCCCCTTCATTGCTAAATTAGCCTCTCCCACTCCCACAGAAATGTGTTCCCCTTCATTGCTAAATATAGCATCTCCCACTCCCTACAGAAAGGTGTTCCCCTTCACTGCTAAATATAGCCTCTCCCTCCCCACAGAAAGGTGTTCCCCTTCATTGCTAAATATAGCCTCTCCTGCTCCCCACAGAAATGTGTTCCCCTTTCTTTGTCAATTATAGCCTCTCCCCTCCCCACAGAAAGGTGTTCCCCTTCATTGCTAAATTATAGCCTCTCCCGCTCCCCACAGAAAGGTGTTCCCCTTTCATTGCTAAATATAGCCTCTCCCGCTCCCCACAGAAAGGTGTTCCCCTTCATTGCTAAATATAGCCTCTCCCGCTCCCCACAGAAAGGTGTTCCCCTTTCATTGCTAAATATAGCCTCTCCCCTCCCCCCATCGTCAACACAGCGCAGGCCTCCAAGGGTGGTACAGGACTGCTCTAAAGGCAGGTGAAGACAGTGCTTCTCTGGGTCCTCCCCAGCACCTTCGGGTGTTTCTTTTTCTCTTCTCTCCCGCCTCCCACAGAAAGGTGTTCCCCTTCATTGCTAATATAGCCTCTCCCGCTCCCACAGAATTGTGTTCCCCTTTCATTGCTAAATATAGCCTCTCCCGCTCCCACAGAAAGGTGTTCCCTTCATTGCTAAATATAGCCTCTCCCACTTCCCACAGAAAGGTGTTCCCCTTCATTGCTAAATATAGCCTCTCCCGCTTCCACAGAAAGGTGTTCCCCTTCATTGCTAAATATAGCCTCTGCCGCTCCCCACAGAAAGGTGTTCCCTTCATGCAAATATAGCCTCTCCCCCTCCCCACAGAAAGGTGTACCCCTTCATTTGCTAAATATAGCCTCTCCCGCTCCTCACAGAAAGGTGTTCCCCTTCATTGGTAAATATAGCCTCTACCCCTCCCCACAGAAAGGTGTTCCCCTTCATGCCTTCTCCTCAGCCTTTTTGTAGGTTGTTACTAATCAGCACTGGGCATGGCCTTAGCCCAATGTTGATCGGCAGGGGAGGACGGGAGGGGGTGGAGTGGGGGGAGGCCTATCACCACCTCCCTCCCACACACTTCCCTTTCAGGGGAGGCCTATCACCACCTCCCTCCCACACACTTCCCTTTCACTCTCTATACATGGACAACTGACAAGCTGATGTGTTGGCAGTCATGGTGTCTTTTCTGTGGGGACTTATTTATGATGTCACTCCATGGTGACATCTTGCCAGAGGCTCGACTGAAAGAATTACTGTCACTGTGGATGGTTGGTAGCTGCTGATATGAATAAAGCGTTTTGTACGGTTATGCAGTGATTATAGATGACCTACTGCGAAGGTGTTTTTCTCTTTCCTTCTTATCTGGCACTGGCTTACTTCATTAGTTTCAAAGTGAGGTGACTGAAGATGGAAATTTAAACAAATCATAAAAAGTAATTTATAGTAAAACTGACAGACAGCAGGACAAACTGCAAGACAAAATGCGACGCATTTCGACCTTTTAGGTCTTTTTTAGGCAAGATAAACAACATTCAGGACAGTGAAAATGAAGAACGAATAATACTTATCTTCTCGAATTTGACGCAAGATGGGTGTTGAACGAGAAGTTAAGTGATTGCTGTTCTTTGTTTTCATTGTCCTGAATGTTGTTTATTTGCTAAAGAAGACAAAGAGATCAAAACGTGTCATGTTTTGTCTTTTAATTTGTTTGTCCTTGTTGTCGGTCAGATTTACTATTATTACTTTTTAAAACTGATTTTAATTAGTTTTTCGTTGTATTTCCATTGTAATCCTTGTGTAGGGTAAAATATGCACACTGGGGGATCTCTTTACTTAAAAAGGAAAAAGAGAAAGCGTTGATACTTCGTCATTATCTAAGTCTACTGCTTGCTGTCAAGCTGGTGAAGTCTTAGGCCAATTATTCAGACTTGATCAATGCTTTGTTGATTCAGGGTATTAGTATTTCCCAATGACTGGCAGATCCTGGGTTGGAAATAAGTCGTCAGTCTCTCAAAGCCCAGACATTATTTTATTAATTATTTATCACAGGCCAAGGCACAAAAAAGATACAACTGGAGCTTGAAGATCCCCAATAATAAAAAAGGGAATAGAAAATCCTGAAACTAGGCGGTCTCTGGGGGGATAAAAGACCTTCTGACAAAGTACAAACTGATGTCCATCCCTTGGTTTGCAAATCACAGTCCATACTTAATTAGACTCCAGACTCCAGAGATTGATGATGACAAGAATGCTGAAGCTTTTGCCGAGTTGATACAATTTTTAGATGACAAGAGTTTGTCATTGATAATGCGAGATGCAGTTGAATGATGGAAGACAATAATTTCTTTGTATACAGAACTTACATCACTAGTCAAACGTTCAGGCGAGACAGTGACTGATTATATGATACGGGCTGAAACAACTGCAGCAGCTTTGAAGAATGTAGGAGAAACAGTGACTGACATGTTTATTGATCGCCATGGTCTTGAAAGGTTTACCAAACAGCTATCAATCTTTTGTTGCCGTTGTTCACTCAGAGGTGAAAAGAAACAAACTTTTGTTGAGTTCAAAACTTCATTACGTAGTTTTGAAGAAACTGAACGATCAAGGTCATCTACACGTGAAGACTCAATTTTGAAGTCAGTGCAGGGTCAGACTCCTCATCATTCTTCCAACTCAGGTGAAGCAGCAAAGGTCCCATTTGCTACAACTGTCAACTGGTCGGCCACATTGCAAAGGACTGCAAGAAGGCAAAGAAGAAACTGTGGTGTAGCATTTGTCGCAAGACAACCACACCGACAAGAATTGTCGACGCAACAAAACATCTTCAAGACAAGGTCAACGAAGTTGGTGATTCGCGCTGTGAAGATGGTGAACATTCTTTTGCATTTCGAGCAAGCACACCTGATGGCAAGACTTTGGGGAGAGGAAGCACATTGCTGGTGGATTGTGGAGCAACCACGTATATCATCAACGATGAAACAAGTTCAGCAAATTTGACGCCAGTTTTCAACCTGAAAAACATTTTATTGAACTGGCAAACGGAGAGAGAAGTAATAACATTGCACTGAAAGAGGAGAAGTGAATTTCATGATTATGGACACTAGTGGCAGATGTGTTAAAGCATGTTTGAAAAATGCATTATTTGTCCCTACATTTCCACAAAACATTTTCTCAGTACAGGCAGCAACTGAAAGAGGGAGTGGTGTTCATTTCAAACCAGACAGTGCAGAACTATTGTATAAAGATGGCACCAAGTTTAACATAGAAAAGCATGGAAAACTGTACTAACTTACATACGTGTGACCTGGACAATAGTCAAACGAATGACAGTGTGAATTATGTAGTGATCTGAAAGGCTGGCATGAGATTTTAGGTCATTGTAATTATGATGATGTGATGAATATTGAGAGAGTGGTTGATGGCATGAAAAATTGTTGGTAAAACTAAGAAGCCTGTTGATTGTGATGTTTGCTTGCAGGGCAAAATGACCAATGACAGAAGCAAAAAGCCACGGGTCAAATTGTGTGTCCCCTTAGAACTAGGTCATACTGATCTTGCTGGTCCCATCACTCCAGCTAGTACTGAAGGGTTCAAATTATGCATTGTCTTTTACTGATGACTACTCAGGAACTTGTTTTGTCTACTTTCTGAAGAACAAAAGTGACACTGTTGTCGCTACAGAAAGTTCTTTGCTGATTCTGCTCCTTTTGGTAAGGTTAAATGCATCAGGTCTGACAATGGTACGAGTTTACTTCTGAAGCATTCCGATCACTCCTGAGAAAGAACCAAATAAGGCATGATATGTCTGCGCCTTGTTCTCCACATCAAAATGGCACTGCTGAACGGTACTGGAGAACTCATTTCGAGATGGGAAGATGTCTTCTCCTTGAAGCAAAGTTGCCTAAAGAACTATGGCCATATGCAGACATGACTGCTACATACATCCGTAACAGATGTTACAGCGACCGACTGAAGCAAACACCATACTTTGCTCTCAGTGGCAAAAAGCCAAACCTCTCTTACATGAGAACATTTGGATGTGAGTGCTATGCGTATACCCAAAACAACCAAAAGCTTGACCCAAGATGCAGTAAAGGGATTTTTGTTGGATATGATAGAAATAGTCCAGCATATCTTGTTTACTACCCAGAAACTGGCAAAGTCTACAGACAAAGAGTTGTGAAGTTTGTGTCAACTTAAAAAAATGGGGGTGTGAGTGTGCATGACCCTGTACAGACTGAGGAATATTTTGACATTGATGATTTAATGAAACATGTCACCGATCGGCGGTACTAAACCAGCCGTCCATGTGTTTTGGAGTAATGGTAATTCAAAATAGAGAGCGGTGCGTGTGTATATGTGTGTGTGCGAGCGTGCGTTTAAGTTTGGGGGTTTTGGTTAAGGTGGAAGGTTAGGTAGGTAGGGGGCTGGAAATAAGACATACAATATTCTTGAATTCCAGTCTTCATTATGGAAGGAGTAAGCGGGAGGTGGTTTCGTTTCCGACTGTTACCCTTTTGTTTTTGGTTCTAACCAGAGAAGCGGGGCGGGTATCGGCTGTTTTTTGGTGTTGTCAAGTCTGTGAGTTGTTTGGTAATTGTCGTGTTGTTGCAGGGACATCAACTAGTCCTTTGGTGGGGCGTGTCAGCTCTCGGAGGGATACGCTGCTCTGCCCAATCGCTGTTTTGTGTTGTGAGTAGAGTTCGTTTGATTCCGACCATGCGGAATGCTTTGGGGGTAGCTTCACTTCGGTCCCTGGTGTTGGGTCGGAGTGGACGCGCCTTGTATTGCGGGGGCAGCGCCGTTAGTCGGAGTGAGTGACTTCGAGTCAGTTTAGTCCCCAGGTCCTCGTCGGGTCTGGTGTGCCCTTGGCCTGTCCCGGGTTTCTGTGTCGTCTCTGTTGGCAGCCACTTCAGCCATTGCAGAACTGGTGTGGTTGATCGTCTGTCTGTCCGGGTTTGGTGATCCGTTATGTTCGTGGTGTTGTGGTTCGTCGTGTCTTGTATTGTGGCCGGGTTCGTGTCGTCTCTGTTGGCAGCCACTTCAGCCAGTTGCAGAACTGGTGTGGTTGAACGTCTGTCTGTCCGGGTTGGTGATTTGTTAGGTTCATGGTGGTGTTGTTCGTCTGTTGTCTTGTATTATGGCGAGTTGTACTGTAGTGGTCATGTTATGTTTAGTTGAAATTATGGTTGTTGCGTATACTGGTTGTCTGGTAGATGTCGTCTTGGTTCTGTGATTAAACTTGTCAGCCGGTTTTTGTTTACCTTTTTTGTATATTCTGAAGTAGTGTACAAGTGGTTCCCTGAGTTCGATTGTCAGTGACAGTTTGGCTAGACAATGTGAGTTCGATATAATAACCGTTGATGACGGCGATGTAGATATTGGTTGTGATTAGTTCATGTTAATTTCGGGGGGGTCAGTAAGAAGTAATACGGGGTTTGCATTTTGTTGATCAGAGTTTGAGTCAGGTGCAGATGTGCTGCGTAAATTGTAAAGGAGTGTGCTCAATTTCAGTTTGTAAATGTGTAGTTCGTTGAAATTTATTAATGATTTCGGAGTTGACCTGCACAGCTGGAAACGGTTAACTGTACAGTAGGGCCAAGGCAAATTTGGTAGCGAGTGGTTTATACTGGAGTACGGTCGTGACTATTCAACTTATATTGGTGTCTTTTCACTTTCGTTACGATCTTGGTTCTCGACGCGGTGTCGTGCGCTTTGCAGATTGTATCGTGACTACGTATTAGCACAGGACAGTGAGTTCATATGGTTAGAAGTGGTTTTGGTTTTGGTTTTGTTTTATTTAAGTAAAAGACAGTCGACACACATGCAGGATTATGTGTTTGTGACATAATAGGGTTGGGAAAGATATTTTAGGTGGTAGGAGACAGTCCCGTTATAAATTTTAGTATCGGAAAGAAGGGGAGGAAAAGTTTAAGGCGGGTAGCTCAGCATTTGGGATAGGATAAAACGGAGGAGGTGCAGCATGTAATATTGTATGAATAGGGTTGTTTGGCATAACAAGGATTAACCACTGGTTATCTGACAAGAGATGACATGAGAGGGGGGTGCTGGATGGAAATTTTGGCGAAAAAATCTTTGTTGGGTTGATAAAAGATTATAAGTGACAGGCAAAGAGGGGGAAGAATTGAAGGATTGTGGCTGCGACCCGATTCTCTCGTATGAACATGCTAGAATTGTGAACTGTTAGAAATTGATAGTTCTTTTGTTGTTGTTTTTTTTTGGGATGTGTATTACTACTGATTACTGTGGGGAATCATTTCCTTGTGAGATTTGCCCATTTCCTAGTTTATTTAGTATTTCCTAAGGGGACCCATGGAGTCCGTGTTGGATTCTTAGATTGGTTTTATTTCTCGGAGAATTATGTTGAGTCATAATTTCAGATGTGTAGCCATAATTTCATGTGTAATAGCGTGGATAGGGCTCAGGAGAATATTGTTTTGTTGCTGTGGTAAGGTTGGCAGGAAAATGGATCTGATAACCCCAAAGTAACGGTTGGGGGGTGTATTCGAAATTCAAGGGGTCACTTCATGCCCGAGTGGGAATTTGGCAAGGGAATGGAGAGTTAAAGTTTTACTAGGTGGTTTAGGGGCCTTTGATGACTGGGGTAGTAGCAAAATTACATTTGTGGCCTACGTTGTGTTAGCGGGTATCCTGGTTCCGTCCGAGGCTGGGGTCAGACCACCGCAGGTTACTGCCGCGTGCCGGCAGGTGAGCGGCGGTGGCCCGTTGCCTGCTGCTTTTCCCGGGAGAGGAGACCATCCAGGCCGTCTGCCGTCTGTGGCAGCTCTCCTCCGCTACCGGAGTTTTTTCCCGGGAGTCCTCCACCACCTGTTGCCTCCCTTTCGGGCGTCCTGTGAGAGGGCGCCGCACCAGGCCTTCCCTCACCCTCAGTGTCCGGCGGGGCCTTCAGAGGAGGAGGCGTCCTTCGAGCCCGGACTCGTCGAGAGGGCACTGCACCAGGCCTTCCCTCACCCTTGTGTCCGGGGGGGCCCTTTGAGAGGTGTTGTGCCAGCGCGGGGGGAGGAGTCAGACTGAGGAGCCACGGTCGCCGCCGGGTGTAGAGCCTTCGGGGTGCACCTGCGTGAGGCCACGGACAGCGCTGGGGGAGCGGAGTCATCCGTGGAGGAGTCAGACTGTGAGGGTCCACGGACAGTGCCGAGGACTGGAGCTTTCCCGGGCCGGGATAGGTGTCCATGGGGGTTGTAGAAGGGGTGTAGCGTTAGGTAGTAGGGTAGGGGTGTTAGCTACTGCCTCAGAGAACGGGGAAAAACCTTCATTCGGGCTCACTTTCGCCCTAAAACCAGTTTCGGGCGAAAGTGAGCCAAAATAAAGGTTTCCCTGTTCTCTGATCTTATATGATTGCTTGACCTACAAAGCCCAGTGGCAAACTGGTCAAGTGATCATATATGATCGCTTGACCTACAAGCCCAGTGGCAAACTAGGTCAAGTGATCATATATGATCACTTGACCTACAAAGCCCAGTGGCAAACTAGGTCAAGTGATCATATATGATCGCTTGACCTACAAAGCCCATGGAACTGGGTCAAGTGATCATATATGATCGCTTGACCTACAAAGCCCAGTGGCAACTAGGTCAAGTGATCATATATGATCGTTTGACCTACAAACCCACAGTGGCAAACTAGGTCAAGTGATCATATATGATAAATTGACCTACAAACACAGTGGCAAACTAGGTCAGTGATCATAAAATGATCACTTGACTACAAAGCCCAGGGGCAAACTAGGTCAAGTGATCATATATGATCACTTGACCTACAAAGCCCAGTGGCAAACTAGGTCAAGTGATCATATATGACGCTTAAACCTACAAAGCACAGTGGCAAACTAGTCAAGTGATCATATATGATCGCTTGACCTACAAAGCACAGTGGCAAACTGGTCAAGTGATAATATGATCGCTTGACCTACAAAGCGCAGTGGCAAACTAGGGTCAAGTGATCATATATGATCGCTTGACCTACAAAGCGCAGTGGCAAACAGGTCAAGTGTTTCATATATGATCACTTGACCTACAAAGCCCAGTGGCAAATAGGTCAAGTGATCATATATGATCGTTTGACCTACAAAGCACAGTGGCAAACTAGGTCAAGTGATCATATATGATCGCTTGACCTACAAAGCACAGTGGCAAACTAGTCAAGTGATCATATATGATCGCTTGACCTACAAAGCGCAGTGGCAAACAGGTCAAGTGTCTGACCTACAAAGCACAGTGGAAAAACTAGGTCAAGGGGATCATATATGATCGTTTGGGACCACAAAGCGCAGTGGCAAACTAGGTCAAGTGATCATATATGATCACTTGACCTACAAACGCAGCAGCACCTGCAAAGCACAGCGGCAACTAGGTCAAGTGATCATATATGATCACTTGACCTAGTTGATTGAGTGGCGCAAATAGCATACTCACCCCTACCCACCCCCACCCCACGCATGCACACACTCTAAGTTCTTACTTAATTATCAATTTTTTTAATTAAGAATTTAAATTAAGTTTTAATTAAGTTCCCTTCAAGTTCTTAAATAAGTTCTTGTTTAAGTTTTTTAATTAAGTTTTTACTCAAGTCAACCTAAGATCAAAAACTAAGTCATCCTCTAAGTAAAACCCAATTCTTATTCAAGTTCTTATAATTATCAAAAAAATACAATCTATGTTTTTATCTTAAATAGCAGATGTCTAATATAGTACACACACGCCTCAAAAAACGCGTCATCGTTGAGGATGTCTTGCTCAGGTTCTCTGCGCGAGATGGGTCAGCATAGATCTTAATGAAGGCCTTACATCCTAAGCAACCGCATTGATTACAATCTGGTCTATGGAAATGTCTTTTTAGACTCCATTCTTTATTTATTGACTTTATCATTTTATAATACGCCATGATCTATTTTTTTTAAAAAAATTTAAAATTAAGTTCTTAAAATATTATTCCATTATAAATGGATCAAAATGATGGCCCTTTTTTATTGGCGGTTTTGGGCGTGCTGGTGTCTTTTTCTGCATTTAGTGGTTCAGATTTTTTTTGATTGCTTTGTTCTGTTTCTTTTGTTTCCATTGTGTATTTTTATTTTATAGCCGTAAAAACTGCCCCCAACAGCAGCAAAAGCGCCAAAAATGGCAACAGTTTTAAGTTCAATATTCCATGAAGACTTTGGGCCCTTGTATCACATGAGTTTTATAGCTGGCATTGAATCAACTTGTTCTGGCTTGGCGGTGTTTGTTTTCTATGAGTCATATTCTGTAACATTAATTTTTTTTGTCGTTCCCCTCTGCTAAATTTTTTTCCTGCTTCAACACGCCCAGGATTTTAATGGTCTCCACCTGATTCAGCGTTTTCTGCTGATTTTGGCTTGGTTACTTTCTCCACCTGATTCAGTGTTTCTGGTTTTGCTGATTTCCAGCTCGTTTCATTTTTTAAGGGAAACAAAATCTATATGATTAAAAGTTATTAATCCCCTGATTAATGGCGATAACATTTTTCCAAATCTATAGTATAAATCACACCCTAGAGACTCTATGACTTTGTTAAAACTGGATCTTGCGTTAAAACATACGTAAGATCTTGTTCAGAATCATGGGAGCAAATCTACTGACTAGTTTAGTGTACAAACTAAGAAAACCCTTTGCCCCACACCTTTTTACCATTCTAGACCCCGGCTGCGCTTCATACCTATTATGATACTTTTTAAGTCTTGTGGAGACATCTGTTGAATCTGTTCTATGCTGAATTCAGTTCCGAGGAACTGTTTTGTTTTCCCACATGCTGCCAAAGAATACAGCCTCTCCTTTTTGGGCTAATAGCTTGATCATCAACTTGCCCTTCATAAGTTTGGGAAGGGTTTAGGCTGCCTTGTAGCTGTAGGGGATCATCATGTTCATGTTTTTAATAATTATATTATTTTATTTTATAAAAATGAGCACCGAAAAAACTGTTGCTAACCTTGTTTACCATTCTGCTGTTATTGGAGGACTAAGTGTAGGATACTCAATGCTTGGTAAAAGCCTGTTAAGAATTAAACCAGCAGATCTTTGGGAAAAATAGACTTTGAGGATTCAGCAAAGCTGATTGCTATCATTTTCAGCTTCGGTTGCCACGAAAAGATTTTCTAGTTAAGCCAGGAATAATTCCAGACAATATAAATATGTAAGAAAAAAATACATTTATAAAAAATGGCTTCACTCGCAATAATGATAGGCGGCGCTGTGGTGGGAAAGCGCTTTCTTTTAGCGGGAGTAATTTGCTTAGTAAACTGGGGAATGATGGGGAGAGAAAAAGACATAACAAAGCTATGGAGGAACTAGCACTGCACAAACGCCCATGAAAGCAGAGACTTGGGGCAGTTAGATTTTATTAATGACACACTGAAAAGACAGGGCATGCAGCTTACATATTTAAAGATGGGTTTATCAAGCAATAAAACAATATTATCTAGTAACAGGCAAACCGGTCCAGACATTTCCCCCCCAAAATTCAGTGACTTTTATACCATCAGAAAACAAAAATGCAAGAAATCGCGTTTATTGTCGTTGGTATGACTGTTGTGTATTTTGTTTGCGCATAATATTGGCTGAATAAAAAATGAACAAAATCTATTATTCGCCTAAAGGATATTGGAAGGGTATCACAGCAATACAAAAGCTAAGCCAAGCGGCAGGGGGTCATGGGAAAAAACAGCAAAGGAATGGGATCTAAACAAGCAATTTGGCAAATTTATTTACCTGCCCCTAGACGAATACGAGAACCACACTTGTTAATACAACTCCAAACGACACTCATCAAATGGGTCTTCTATATTTCCCTCTGATAGGATTAGACGAAAAAGATTTAAGTACGCACTCACAGTCATTGACATGGCTTCAAGATACAAAGATGCGGAGCCATTAACACAAAAGAGCGCTTCTGCTGTTGCTGTCGCTATACAACTGATATACCAACGAGGCCCACTAACTTTCCTCGCATGATTCAAGTCGATGATGGAAAAGAATTTAAAGGCCAAAATGAATCAATTATTGTTGAAACATAGAGTTACCGTTAAAAAAGGCATTCCAGGAGTTCACAGATCACAGCTTTAGTTGAAAACTTAACAACAGTTAGGGCCCAAAGACTTTTCTCCTACCAGTATCACAGAGAGCTTATTGACAACTCTCGCAACACAGAATGGGTTTGAAGACTGCCCTCATTTTGCGCGCAATGAATAATGAAGAATTTAAAGGGCTAAAACCATACAAGCAATCAAAAGAAAAAAAATAAATGTTGCTGAAGTAGAGTCTTCATCCGCAAACTATTACCTTTGGTTTGAAAGTAAGGTACCTTTATTTACCGGGGAAGCAGAAGGGGACACTCGCATCAGGGCAACAGATCCAGTTTTGGGTTTGATCCGTATGAAATAAAAAGAATTGTAAAAATGAATCCGCCCGTGTATTATTACGAGAAATGACACAACAAAACAACCAGCTCCTCAAAGATCTTTTTTGAAGGAAGAACTGCAGATAACCCGCCGGGCACAGTTCCCTTTAATTTAAATTTTCGGTTCTCCAGTGCCCGATTGCATATAAAACTCTGGATTAAAAAAATACTCGTTTTGTGTTTGTTCTATCTAATGACTTCTTTGTTACAACTGTTGTGTTGATCTCATGTAGATTAGATCGCAGTTTTACGTTGTCATGATTTAAAAGTCTTATTGCCAAACAATGCTTCTTTGTAGTTTCATGTGATATTTTGACTGCACAACGCTGCGAGATATTCCTTTGCTTTCTTAATGATTTTCTCCTGGCTCGAAATACGGTACATTTTTGACCTTAACCCCACATACTCCTTGATCACCTTTCCAGATAATTCATCCTTCATCTTTCCTAAAACCTCTTGTTAGTAATTGAATGTAAAGGCGAATCTTTAGTTTAAACGGACGTGTCATACCATCCACTCGCTCCCTTTAGCTACTTTTAATTCCATGTCTTTATTTTATCTTCAGAGGAATATCTATAACAAAACTATCTGTATCTGTGGTAAAGTACTCTGGACTCAGGATACGAGGCTTAAAGTAGTCATAAAGAAACTCTAACATCAAAAGCTTTGATAATTCAAAACAGTAAACCCAATAAATACAGGTTTGTCTAATTTGACTTCTTTTTTTTCATCATTATGCCAAAAAGCGATCATGAAATCTTCTGAAGTCCTGATAATTTGGTTTTGAAGTCAGCTTAATTGCTTCGTTCTCTTTGGTGACCAATCTAACATCTTTACGCTTGTCGGATTCTCCATAGTCTTTCCGAAACAGCTGTTGTTCATCAGCTTGAAAAATCTTTTTTTTGAAGCATCTGTGGATTTGGTCTGAGATCAGTGTTCTTCATGATGTATGGGTTTCATAACTGTTCTTGGGTCGAAAGCAATTATACAATGAACTGCTGTCAACTTCACCATGTCTTAAATAAAATTGTAGAAGTCTGTAATGACAGCATAATTTTTTTGCTACGAAAGATTAGGCACAAGTTTAGGCGGCTCTCTTGGGTCCCATCTTTAGACTTTCTGCTGCTAATGGATAGTCATTATGCAGGTCATGGAGTCATGAGGATATTCTAAGTCAACTTCTAGAATGAAACCACGCTGTTGATCAGGCGTTAAACTGCCCAAACCACTTTAATGCCTTTTGAAAATTATTCGGATCGCCGCCTGTGTACATTTAAAAATTGCGTAATGGAACGATTGCGCCATTGCCCAACCATACAGATTGTTTGCATCTAAATACATGAGATAGTTAGACCTTTTACTCGGTCAAGTCGTCCAAGTATTTGTTGTTTGCTTTACAGTAAAGATGCGACGCCATACTAATTCCTCCACGCAATCCGTTTTTAATCATCGAAGCATTGGTAAATCTGACAATAAAATCAATTTGTACTCCAGTAAACTTAAGAAAGCATCCCAGCTCATCCCGGGGCAGAAATGTAATGCGCGGGATCCAGGCTATAATGTTTCATGCAGGTCTTTCTGTAATTTTTTAAAGACGTCCGCCAACAAACATACATCTGCCATTAAATAGGAGTCATGATGTCCCCCCCACGTTTTACAATCTAACTTTTGCCAAGCTCTGAGCATGCTGGTAATCGGAGTCGCTGAGTCCTTTCCTCTAAGACTAGAAAAGAACGCCCTTTAGGCGGAAGTGTATCTTCGTCAAACCTTTTCCCCAAAGTTCATGTATTCATAAGGGGTAAAAACACCCTTTCTAACTAGAGTTGGGGTCAAAATATTCTTCTGTTATTTGCAGGACTTTAAGGACATAGCTAGTGACTCTATGATCCCATCATGTGTTGCATAGAGTCATAAAAAGACATGTTATTTAGATTAAAGCACATGTACTTTTCTGATGACTGTTTCAATGCATGCTACCCTGAAGGCGTTTGGTTATGCTTGCAATATAAGATGAGAGTCGTAACCTCGCAAGTTATGAAAGAAGATGGGAGTTCCATGTCTTTGGTTCAAACTTTAGTTGAAGATTGCATTTGTTATGCGCCGCTCCTCTGAACTTCCACTAATGTGATCATGGTCTCTTACTGTCGGGTTCGCTGCGTTGGGTGAGAGGCCTAAACCACAAATCCAACAGTGAGTGGCTGAGCCATACTGTTGTTGGTCTTCAGCTCATCAAAGATTTCAGTAAATTCAGATTATTAGAACAATCATTACGCACTTGCTGCATGCGCTGTAAAAATTACTAGCCGCATTAGGCCCTCTATAATTCTGGGTTCTGAATAAACGCCATCCGACCTAACAACAATGAAGGCAAATGAACAAATCTGATGATTACTCATTAAGACTGTTTTTCGAAGTTTTTGTGGCGCTGGCCCTTCATAAGGAACAATAAGCGACTCGAAGTCTGCGTAAACTACGTATGGAGAATGTTGCAGTTTTTTCCAGTTCTTAAAACTAACTTTAGATCCTGGCGGGGGCGTAATTAGTTCTGTATTACAGTCTACAGAACTTTTACAATGTTTCTTATGTTTCGCTCGCGGCTTGAACAGATGGCATTCTTGTTAAACATTTTCTACAGAATTCTTGTTTGCCATGATCTTTTGAAGTATGCTGCATTAGTCTACTCATTGTTCGTATCAATGTGTAATGTGGCAGCTCCGCTGGTGAAAACATTAGTAGTAAGTCAACATGACTTTGCTGGTTCGCCTATTGTTGGACTGTTCTTGGACACTTTAATTGGCACCAAATTTGTTTCCTCATCCCATGTGTAGACATTAACAGTTATGGGTTTGTTTTGTTCTTCAAACTGATCAATGGAATCCACGCTAACGGGAAAGGATATTCCACTAAAGTTAAGATCATGATGTAAGGGTGATAGTTAGACACTCTCTCTGCGTTTTTGCGGATATAATGCAGCCTTGCGAGAACACACCACATAAAACATTTGTCGTCTGTATTCTTTATGTTTAGAACTGCTCTTTTTGCGACTAATGCTGGAGGTAGTGGAATGTGAGACTTGCCAACAATCGGTGCATACTTAGCCTGTTTTAATCTAATCTCTAAAACTTCGCCCTCTGACCAACCAGAGCCTCTCATTTTGGCTTCTTCAGCGGCAGCGTCAAACTGTGCAAGCAGTTCGTCTGCCCAACCAGGTGTTAAGTCATTACGAGAAAGAATAGTCTGTTGTTTAGTCGAGACCCAGACTTCTAGATTTTCTTCATTTATTGTTATATAGTCGATTAAACAGCTAACATTACTTTAACTGGCGGGTCTATTGTTAGTTTACCTGGAACTTGAGAAATAGCATGAACAACACTTGCCTGTACGTTTGTTGGGTCAATGACTTCTAAATAAATATCATTCAGCGCTCTTGACAAATTTTCTTGCATTGCTTCAAAAAAATTCGTCTTGTCCTTCATATATCTTAGCCATGTTGAGTCTCTTTTCTAACTCAAAATATTTATTTAAATTAAAAAAAATACTTAATCAGAATCAATATCGACGGTCTGTTTGCGCTTGGACTCATAACTAAAGTATAAACACCTTTTGGTGTTGTTAATGTGAGCTGTTTAGAACAGAGTTTAATGTCTCGTTTACTTTTTTAAGCATTCCTTTTTTATCTGCTCGGGGTCTGGCTGTTGAGAAAAACTTGCCCTCGCCTTTTTTGAAGATCAAACTTTTGTCTTTGTAGTCATCAAATCGGCCTGTAAACGATTAAATTCTTCATCCGGATGTTTGAGTCAGCTAGCGCTTATTTATTATCAGCTTGAAGGAACTAAGTTTAGCTGTTATTAGTTGAACCATAGCTGTGTGCTTTTGGAGTTTAGTTTTTAATTTTTTGCTAGCAGCACCTACAGCTAATGAGCACAGGCCGAGAGCTAAAGACAAACCGCCTAGAGGTAAAGCTGCGGGTGCACCAACGCCTGTTGCTAAGAGGCCTACACTCGATTCCTGCTGATAGAGCACTTATAGTCGATGCTCCAGTATTAACATAGGTAACAGCATTAAAGACAGCAGAATACCTTCGTTTGGCTTGCTGTATTTGAAAGGTCTGCTCTAGTTTTTGTTGCATTTGTGTAATGTTTGTTAATCTGAAGGTTTTTACTTCAGGGGTTTCTATAACAGCAGAATTGCCTGCTATCCCTTCTTTTGGCGGGGCTGTAGGCACATTTGGATAAACCTGAACAGACATGCTTTTTATAAAATGAAAAATAATTTAGTATAGTACATCTTTAAAATCTGTTAGCTTCAATAATTTAGCTGTGCATCAATAATAAAAACAAATGTACATTAAGCGGTTTAACGGCTTCTTCTTCTTTATCAATTTGAATGTTTATTACGTCTCTAACAGTTCTCCCGCTTCCCATGCAACTGATTATCCTCTGTTGACCTTAGGTCAATCCATAAACCGTATTTTGATGTTAAATAATCATCAAGCCTAACACTGTGAAGGTGTTAGATCTTTAGACGCAAGGTCTGCTGTTGGACTTCTACCCCTCCCACCCCCAAACAATTTTCTTATTTCACCAAAATGATGATAAGGCCTAAGTCCGCTAGCATAGATTTGGTTAGGACTACCATCAATCGAACATTGTACTTTCGTTATTTTTGGATTAAAAAACTTTTCACTTGCTCTTGCGAATGGTTCTTCATCTTCGCACAGCAATAAAATACCTTTAAGCGATTTTACTGCGACACTAAGATTAAAATTCCATATAGCGTCTGCCCTGCTTTTAGGATATGTTGAATGATGGCGCACTGCTCGTAATATATTACTAATGACTCATATTGGTGCCCAATCAGCATTGCTAAATTAGAGTTGCTAACAACATCAAACTTAACGAGATGTCAGAAATGCTGTACTTTGCTTCGGTGTCTGATGATCTGATAACACGTTTGTAGTCATTAAAAGTTAGTTTCGTATAGACAATCTGTCTTTTAATACCCTTGAAGGTTATGGGGCATGCGCTTTTAACAACTCAAAATCTAGGGAATGGAAAAGCGATTCCAAACGCATAACTTACAGCTAAAGCCTTTTTGCTGCCTTTAGCACCTGAGGCGAGTTCGGCGCCTATTCTAAGTTTTAGTGCTCTCTCATTACCAATTCCTTGAAACGCAAGATCTTCCTTTCATTCGCGGTTAGCCATAGATCAGAATAGGTTAAAAATATGTCTGCATTGTTTAAAGAAAATACTTCTTTCCCCTCAAGTTTTACAGAAATTTTCTTAACAATTGCCCGCCCCAGATTCTGAACAACTGTTCTGGTTGGGTCTGTTGTTGAATCGAGTTCTATTTTGAAAGTAAGCCGTGCAGAGCCCGGCACAATCAAATCATCCGCTCCTAAGTCTGGAAATCTGACAGTAAGAATTTGATCTGCATCAATAGTAGATGGATTATTTGGGACAGTAATATTCCGTTTATTTCCCTTCACGCCATGGGGTTCTTTCAGCTTCTATGCGGGTCCAAGAATCGAGCCATATGATTGTGGCATTTTTTATAAAAAAAATAAAAAAGTTAATTATTTAAAAACATGGCAGGCATTGAGGATGAAGATTATGATGTTTTAGATTCTGGAGACGACATGAGTGAAATGACTCCTTTGGTACAACATCTCTCGGGGCCCTCTTTGCGGCGTGAATTAACAGAAAGTAAGGCCAGATCATTATACCAAAGTTTAGGCCAAGAACCTCCTGAATTTATAGACCCTAATGATTTTGAAGTAAAAGATGACCATTTGATTTGTGAGGAGCGACCAAGGACAACTGTTCAGCTTACAACTAAAAAAGACCCATCAAAGTTTTTAGCCGTGGGTTCAATTAGAAATAGGCTCAGTGTGAAAGATCAAAATCGCCTTGGTCTTGTTAGACCGAAATTAAGGGCGGAGGCAGTTTCTAAACTTCAAAACACACTGCAAGAACTCCCGACAGATAACCAAATGCAAAACATGGAACTTAAAGAATTAAATCAATCAGCAGGTGAATTAATAAATGTAATAGAAGCAGAATCCAGTTTTTCAGAAGAAACAGCGTTAAAAGACTATACACGACTCGCCGCTACCTATGAGAGAATTATTAGCCCTTGATCATGCTTTAAGAACCATTAGAGGCGAATTAACAAACAATTTAGCAAAACTAGGTGAACTAGATGAGCATATAAAAAGAGAAAAAGAAAACTCGTTGAGGCTGATGACGCCAACTTAGGACATGATATTAAGAAAGAATAGCCCAAAGACTAAAAGATCTTGAACAAGAGAGATCAGCAAGACTAGAAGTGCTGTCTACTAACCGAAAACAATTACGAACTCAAGTGAGCAGAATAAGAGAAACTATCCAAAGAATTTTATATGAAGACACGACACTAGCAGAACGAATACGAACACGTTTAGAGAGCAAGGAGTCACATTAGTAAGCGTTATTAACAGCCTTAGGATTTGCAATAAGTACACTGGTGATGGCTATTACAGGCGGCGGTGGAGGTCAAAGTTTAGTGCCTCCGTCGCCATCGCCTCCACCTGATAAATCATGGTAAAAAACAGCTTGATCATCTTGCGAATTTATTAAAAAAATTAGCCAGTAAAGCTATAGACTCTTTACCCGGTATATTAGGCGGTATTGTCAGCTGGCTTTTGTCTACTGCAAGCAAAGTAGTTGGCTTTATGGCCGAGCATTTATGGTCATTAGTTCTCTTAATAGTTGGGTTAATATTTAGTAAGATAAAGACCAAGTAATCCTAGGCCAGTTAATCCAAGAACAAGCGCTGTCTTTTCATATTCATGGCCATCGCGAACAGAGTCCGCGAGCTTTGCTGAGTCTTCAATGGCTTTTGGGGGTTGGGCCTCGGGGATTAGATGACTTATTCTTGGGTGTTCTTTTACTGCTTGCAATATTACTGGCTCAGAATTTATGTCGTTTTGTCCAACCTTCTGTTCATTGCCTGCTATAAGAATTTCATTATTATAGTTTTATTATTATTCCTACCTGGAGTCTGAGGTCAGAAGGCAGCATGTATAAACCAGTGCCAACAGCAAAGTCTACTTTCGATCTTGCGTATTGTAAAACATTTGGTATCTTTTAATACTTGAAGGTAAAACAACTGTAGAATTAATAGCGTCCTCTAAATTTGCTAAGTATTTGTTTTTGTGCGTCAAAGCCAGTAGAAGGATCAGTTATGCTCGATCTTGCCTGTGCTTGCGACCCTAGCAAACACCAAACGTAAGTACGAATAGAGTCGTTTATTCGTTCTATTCCCGCCCTAGTTAGGCCCTTAGAAGTGTCTAAGATAAATGTTGTCCATGCTGTTTTATGCTCTTGCTCATGGACCCGAGGTGAAAAGCTGTTGCGCTTGAAGAGAAAGATGTGTAAGAGGATTCCAGTCAAATTTAAACTTTCTGTGCATGCCCCAAAAATAAGGGGTGCCTAGACCATGATTAAGATCCAACTTTTGTCTAAAGTCCGTCTTGGTGTTAATATTGAATTCGTTACAGATCCTTTCAAAGCCTTCATGTCTATTATGTTGCTGAATGGATTAAACGGTTTGTCATTTGGTAATGGCGCTCGCAGTTCAGTCAAAATACGCCTAAAGGTGTAATAAAAATGAATCTGTACACTGACCTCACCAAAGGATCAGGATGATTTAAGTGATCAGCATACGACACTCCACACCCAGTTGATGCACAAACACAGCAAAGTTTAACTGTTCTGATAAAACTGCATCGGATGACTAAACCACGCTTTCGCGATGTAGTCTTTTTTAATAGGGGGTTAAGATAGCTCTTCAATGGAGTACTCACCTTTTATGAAAAGCGACAGTCTGGGTCACAGAAATGTCGAGGGTGCCAGTTGTTATATTTTTAAGATTGTAGTGCGGCCCACAGAATATTTGCATCAGTATATTTGAATGCACTCATTTTTAATTTGTTTTAAAAAATGTTTGTAACAATAACAACTCAAGACCGCCCTTCGTTTTTAGAACATGCTATAATAACGAATGCGGAACCAGAACGGCCGCGCTCCATGAAATATTCTACAAAGTCGTATGGTTTAATATAAGCGAAGCCAAGGAGAATAATAAGGTTCTAAAAGTTAACAGAGCAGGGACCAAAATGAGCCAGTTAACAATACCTGATGGGTTATTACGGGTTTGCTCACTAAAAAGAAGCAATGAGTAACTTTGACATTACTCTCAAACTTAACAATGCAAATCTAAAAACAATGTTCAACATTTAAGCTTGAAGAAGAAGAAACATCTTACTTTTTTTGATAGAGAGCTAGCTAAAATGTTAGGCTTTACAACTAGCAATTTACCCACTCATAGTTTTATTGCTGAGCCAGACAAAACTACTTATGAGGGGAAAATCCGCTCGATCTTGCATTACATTCATTACTCTATGTTCATTTGGATGAGCTGAGCACTGATGAAAACTTATATGATGGAAGGCCCTCAACTGTTTTAAGAGCTCTTCCGTCAGGGAAAGCTGCATATTGCGATTATGAAATTATACAATTCCCTAATTTACAGTTTAAAAGATAGTTTGTGGGAGGGTTGGATCATTTAATATAAAAATTGCAGACAAAGCAGGGAAAGTTGTAAAATGTGATAACCTGCACATTGTTTGGAAATAAAATAATACGTTACTAAAAAATAATGTCGCGTGGGCCAGAAGAACCAGGAGTTACATTAGCGCCTGTGAGGTGTATAACTTTAGAATTAAAAGATCTTGCAGACGTTGCGGACTTTGAACAGAACGGTGAGATAGGCACTTTGTATGGTTTTGAGTACACTAAAGATGGTGATTATAAACGCAAAGAGGTTGACGACAACAAAAGGTTTCCTAAACTAGAACAACTACGCAATCTAGAAGCAAATAATGTTGGCCAGTATGAATATAAAATAGTTCGAAAACCTGACCTCAAATGGCACTTAGAACCATATTTAGAATGGGAAATAAAATTTGAATTCATAAGCCCATTTACATATTTTAGCCGTCAAAAAAGTTTCAGAAAAGCATTCAACTCTGGCCCTTTACATGTAAGTCTTATACCGGACGATAATAGTCGGAAAGAAATTGAAATAACGCCGTATGGGAAAAAACAGTACATCCTCACAGAAAAGAAAACAGTTGTAAAAAAAGCTTCTACAAAATTACAGTTCTTTCCAAGCAGAAAATTAGGAGACACGTTCACAATGATATTTGAAATTCTGTCTTTAAAGATGTGGAGAGGGATGGGGTTGTGGGCGTTAGTGATGACCTTATAAAAGGAATTAATATTAGCTGGCAAAACTTAGACGTTAAACGTCTTAACGTTACCATCGTCGTTCTTCACAATGGCGAGGATATTAAGATCATAACAACAAGCAACAAAATCACTGTTGACTTAAATAGAAACAATCTTACAGGACTAAATTGGATTAATCTTACACATTTAGGCCTCATAGGGTTTTATTATACTGAACAAGTTTTGACGGAGAGTATGATAAAAATAATAACTGGATTAGATTAAACTCTGTTATAAACTATGGAGCAGTTAAACTTTATGACAAAAACTCCTCATTGCTCATTGATTTGTGGGCAGACTGGTTGTGGAAAAACAATATTTATCCTCGACCTGTTACAAACAGTTTATCGTTATAATTTTAATCATATTGTGGTTTTCTGTCCAACACTTAAAAGGAACAAAGCATATCATAATAGAAGGTTTATATGGACAGATGATGACATATATTTAGTTAATCCTAGCAATAAACTGAGTGAGTGTTTTAGAACAGTTTATAGACTGTTTGAAGGAACGCAGACACTATTTATTATAGATGACTGTTCGGCAGAAAGAGACATAGTTAAAAAGAGAAACACTTTGTCAAAACTAGCTTTCAGTGGAAGACATGCTAGGATAAGTGTGTGGATTTTATGCCAAAAATATAACTCAGTTTTAAAAGACTTTAGAGAACAGTTAAAGACTGTAGTGTTATTTCACATGAAAGACAGAGACTCATTTGAAGAATGTTTGCGCGAAAATGATGTTATTGAAAATGATCAGGAAAAACATAGGATTAAACAAAAACTGAAATCTGAAAATTTAGTAAATTATATAAAACAGATAACCCTACACAGTATGTTTGTTTGTAAAAAATCGTATTTTGGTTATTGAAGTCTTACTTGTCAGAGAACAGGGAAACCTTTATTCTGGCTCACTTTCGCCCGAAAACTGGTTGGGGGCGAAAGTGACCCAGAATGAAGGTTTCCCTGTTCTCTGCCTCCTTTTGGGACGTAGTGGCCAGCACAGTGTAGGGTACTTGTCGTGCCTCCCTTGGGGACGCAGTGACCAGTGCGATAGTGGTCCCGGGTCAAAAGAGAAGGGTGGGCCCTGGGGAGAGGTGTGGGTGGAAGTGGGTTTAAAGATTAGAGCCCCTTTTTTTTGTTATTTTTGTCCTTAGTATTAGCCACCACGTGTGCGGGCTATCTCTGGCGTCCTTAGGTCGCAGTGATAACCGCAACTGGTGCTGTAGCATGGGTTTTAGGGTTCTCGGGGTCGTAGTAGGGTAGGGTGGTCAGTGAAGAAGTGGGATACCGTGTGTGGTTGTAGATGGACGTGAGGGGTGGCGCCATGGTATTTTTGGGGTGAGTGAAATAAAGAGGTGCGCGTGATTGTAAAGCTGTGTTAGTGTGCTGTGTTGTCTGCTCTAGTGTGTAATAGGTGTGGGTGGGGGTGGTGGGGCCGCCCGGGCTAGCGACCGTGACATTTGGTGAGATGGGGTAAACTTAGGTGGTTCGGGGTGGGTGATAGGTACTGAAGGGAGGAAAGGGGGTTGTGGTGCCCCGGTGTGTACGTTGTGTGAAATGTAAGTGGGTGGTTGTGGGAGCGTACCATACCCTGGGAGTGGTACGTAGTGTCCCTGTTCACTTCGGGCGGGTTTCCATTGCATTGGGCAGGGCACTTGTGTTGGGTGAATGGGTTGGCGCTACCGAGTGTGTGAGGTATGAATGGTCAATAAACATTGAGTGGTTTTTGAAGTGTGAGTGATATCTTACAGGGTAGGTGCCGGAGGGTACCAGGTGTCCCTTGTGTCCCTTGAAATCTAGTGTACCCCAGTGAGTAGGTAGAGTGGTACCCAGCCCGTGACGGTGCATGCTGTGTGATCGGATATCCGGTGGGGTTTAAAGAGAAGAGTAAGCCCAGGTGACTGTGCGTGGGAAGCACGAGGGTGCGCAGGGTTGGAACAAGGGGTTGCTGAGAGTGCATATGGACTTGCGGGGTGCAAGTGCACTGTGATTGTGTGGGTGCGGCCTACCAAGACAGTGAGGCCTGTGACTGAGGGTAACTGTGCGCTGCACAGTGGACGGTGGACATACGGTGTCACGTGATTCAGTTGGTGGCCAGACAGTGCATTGGTAGTATTGTAGGGGTTGGGAGCCCATGGGGGTATAGTATGAGGTACACAAGTGTGGGTGGAGTGTGTGTGGTGCGTGACTCATTGAGAGTATTGTGTACTTGTGCTGGTTGCTTCGGGGGCAAGTGCGTAGTCGGGAACCTCCAGGTTGCGCTCAATCGCATACTGTTTGTTGCTAGCTCTGTGGTGGTAGGGTACCCTATGTCTAAACACACCCGAGCCCATCCGCAGTACGACCCTGATAGTGCATGGATCCACAGGCCCCTACGGCGGATACCAAACCCAAGGTTAGTGACCAGAGGGCGGGGTGGATCAAGAACGGGGGCGGGGGCTTATGCGAAGTTTGCCAATTGGGAGCGGCGATGGGTTTAGCTGGGGAGATCCGCCAAGTTCGTCACAGACTCGGTGCGAAATGAGGACGAGAAGGTAGCGAGAGAAGCAGAGTTTGGGCTCCGGATGGAGGAGAAAGTGAGGCAGAAGATGAAGGACGAAGAAGAGAAAGCTGCTAGGCAGGGGGGGTTAGAGATAAAGCAGGGGAGGATTGAAGAGGAAAAAGCTGAAGGCAGAGGAGGATTGAAGAGGAGAAAGCTGATAGGCAGGGGAAGATTGAAGAGGAAAAAGCTGCTAGGCAGAGGGAGCTTGAGGTGCAGCAGAGGAAGATTGAAGAGGGAAGCTGCTAGGCAGAGAGAGCTGGAGTTAAAGCAGGGGGAGCTAAGATGAAGCAGGGGAAGATCGAAGAGGAGAGGGAAAGGTTACAGCGGAAGGATAGAGGGAACTGGAACTGCAGAGGAAGAAGATGGGGGAAGAAAGGGCGATAGAGAAACAGAAGCTCAAGCAGGCAAGCTGAGAAAAGAGGCAAGAGAGCGAGAGCAAAACAACAGGAGAGACAGGCCTCAGATGAGCAGCGCACGGGAAAACCGCTTGATCGAGGTGAAGGAAACGAAGCGTGCCATCTTGAGCGGTTAGGAGAGAACGATGACGTGGACGCTTTCATCGCCCAATTTGAGCGTGTAGCCCAGAGTGCAAGTGGAGCGAGACCTCATGGCCCACACGTCATGATGTCCTCTGCTGAGAGGAAAGGCTAGAGAAGCATGAGGGGTTTTAAGGGTGAGGAGGAGTTAGGCGAGTATGATAAGATAAAGAGCGCCCTGTTCAGCCACTTTAGGCTAGATGCTGAGGCCCCCGGGGAAAAAAATTCAGAAGCATCAAGAAGGACGCTGCTGAGACTTTCGCCCAAGTGCGGGGACGGATGAAGAGGGGGTTTTCCCTCAGTGACGGCAGCGGCAAGGATGAGAATGTGGCAGAGGATGTAAAGGATCTGCTTTTCCAAGAACAGTTTTACCAGTTGCTGTCACCAGAGTTCACGATTAAGGTCCGGAAGACATGCCCGGAAAATGTTGAGCAAATGGCAAAGGAAGCTACTGTTTTAGCAGAGGCCAAAAGATTGGGGAGGAAGGCGAAACAAGACCGATCATTTAAACCCAGCTCAACCTGGGTAATAGGCGTGAAACAGCAGGGACCAGCCCACCCAGAAACCCCAACAGAGTGAGGGTGCACTGCACGCCGAACAGGAGGTCAGAAGGGCCTAGATCTACCATAATCTGTTTAAAACTGCAGGAAGCCAGGCCACATCGCTGGGAAATGCCCTAGCCCCCCTTCCGTTGGAGCTGTTCATTGTTGTGACCAGCCCCAAGCTCGAGTATCCCTACTTTTGTGTCGCCCATGCGCTGAGCAGCGGTACGAGCCTGCATGCATTGTAGGGGTCAACAGAGCGCCGGCCAAGGGATTACGAGACACTGGTGCCGGATACACCGTAGTGGCCCAGTGGTTGGTACCAGCAAACGCGTACACAGGAGAGACAGTTCCAGTAGTGTTGGCTGAATCCAATGTAGATCTGTGTTACCTGTGGTGGTAATAGAGTTGAAGTCGCCATTCATCGAAGGGAAGTTGGCGGTTTTGGTTATGAATACCCCTGTGCAGGAAGTCCTGATGGGAAAACTTCGCAAAGAGAGTAGGAGTTTCCCGGGTTTGGATACGTGTGCCTGTTACGAAACCCCGGGCGTTGGTAGGGCAGTGCAGACACGTGCGCAGAGAGCCGGGAGCAGCAAAACCAGTACCACTGAGCGTCGAGGAGTGCATTCTGAACACCTCTACCCAGCAGTTAATTCAGATGCAGGACCAGGATGAAACCTTGGGGAAGCTCGGAGTGCGTGTGAACCCAGGACGCATTCCACACCAATTTTTGACGAGTCGAGTACGCTCGAATCGGGTTTGTACTGGTCGGGCGTTTGGGGGTCCAAGGACGTAGCGATCAATCTGCGTCCCAGCTGAACTACGGCCACAGTGATGAAGCTAGCCCACGACGTACCCTTTGTCTGGACATTTAGGTAACCACCCGAACCAAGGAGCGAGTTGGTCGCCATTTTTATTGGCCAGGCATGCATGCGACATTCGTCGGTACTGCCATCATTTTTTCCAGTGTCATCGAACTGTTGATAAGGGAAAAAGTGTCAAGAGTACCCCTCGTGAAGATGCCACTAAATGCGCGAGCCGTTCGAGCGGGTTGGGATGGATATCATCGGTCCCATCGTTCCAGCACCCAGAATGGGTACAGATACGTGTTGGTAATGTGGACTTTGCGACAAGGTATCCTGAGGCAGTCCCTCTTTGCCAGACACGACCCAGTCGGTGGCAGAAGCAGCTTTCAACATGTGGACACGAACGGGGTCCCTGGTCGGTGCTAACTGATAGAGGAACCCAGTTTACTGGTCAAATCATGCAGGAGGTCTACCGACTATTAGCCATTCGAGGTCTGACTACCACACCATACCATGCGCAGTGCAATGGATTGGTGGAACGTTTCAACGGTACTCTGAAGCGGATGCTGCGCAGACTGTGTCATGAGAAACCAAGGATTGGGGTCGGTGGATACCACACGGGTGTTTGCTTACCGTAGGTCCCTCAAGAGAGTAACCCGGTTTCTCCCCCTTTTGAACTGCTATAAGGACCCAGTGCGCGGGGCCCATGCAGATATTGAGAGATCTGTGGTTTCAACCGGAAAGCAAGAGCTCCGTACAGTGGGGAATACGTCGTCACCTGAGGAACAAAATACTGAGTCGGCGAGATAGCAAGGGGGAATTTGGCAAGGGCAGCGGATAGGTACAAGCGACATTTTGACTTGAGGCGAAACCAGGAAGATAGCTGTGGGGTCCAGAGTGCTAGTACTTCGACCGACCAAGCAGAACACATTGGAACTGGCATGGAAGGGCCAATACATATTGGAGAGAGTGGGTGAAGCTGATTTCCGCATAGAAGTGGGGGAAGACAAGATTTTCCACGCGAACCAACTGAAGTCGTTCGTCGAGCGCGCTGCAGATCCCAAAAGCCTCTGTAGCTGCGATTGTTGTGCCGGAGGGGCCTGATGAGGAAACAGTAACCCCTTGTTGAGCAAGGACATTCCTACCATTCCCTTGGAGGCCACAGAGGGCCCTAAAGATGTGGTAATACTCACTGAAGACCAGCACTTTAGTCGGAAATTGCACGAGTTAGTGGCCGAATTCAAGAAGGTACTGACTGATGTACCCTCATGCACAAACCTAAAAAAGTGCAGCATCAAGTTATCGTCAGACATCCCTACAGGTCGAAGCCATACCCAGTGCCTTTGCGCAACGAGAACGGGTTTGGGAGGGGTCAAGGCCATATCAGGAGGGTGCGATCGAGCCGTCGACATCGCCATACTGCTCGCCTTTCGTACGGGCAAGAAGAAGATGGGAAATCAGGTTTTGCGTTGACTTCAGGGGGTTTAATCGCATCGTGCAGTTTTATGCTGAACCCATGCCGGACATTGAATACCTGTTTGCCAAGCTTGGAGAGAAGAAGGTGTTCAGCAAGATCGATCTCGCTAAGGGTATTGGCAAATCCCCCATGAGTAAGAGGACCGCGCGAAGACTGCTTTTGCTACACCAGAAGGACAATTCCATGGAAAAGTGATGCCATTTGGACTGTGTACTTCAGGGGCAGTATTCACGCGCATGATGAGAAAACTGTTGCAGCCACTTGGAAGCCCAGATGTCGATAACTTCATTGATGACATCCGGTGGCCACAATTGATCATGACAAACCATATAGAAGTTCTCAGGCGTGTGTTCCAGAGGCTCGGGGAATGTTCTTTGTCAGCCCGACCTTCAAAGTGTGAACTGGGAGGAAAGGAAATTACCTACTTAGGGGACAGGATAGGTGCAGGGAAAATATGGCCTGAGCAGGATAAAATGACCCGCATTATGGATGCGCCCAGGCCGAGACCAAACGGCAAGTGCGGGGGTTCCTGGGACTAGGGGTACTACAGGAAAATTTTTGCCCCAGTTGCTGACATTTCCAAACCCCTTACTGATCTCACTAAGGGAACCGCCAGGCAGGTGAAATGGAACGACGAGTGCGAACGTGCGTTCCAAGCCTTGAAGCAGCATTTCTGTCAACCTCCTGTCTGTAATTTGCCGGTGCCTGGGTTGACATTTGTGCTCCAGACTGACGCATCAGAAGTGGGAGTAGGAGCTATGCTGTGTCACAGTACCCTGAAGAGATGCCCCTGTAGCATGTGCCAGCAGAAATTAAGCCCTGCAGAGCAGAAATACCCCATAGTTGAGAAGGAGTGTCTGGGAGTGGGGTGGGGAATACAAAAAGTTCCAGGTGTATTTGTATGGGACCCCCCTTTATTGTCCAGACAGATCATTCCCCACTTCAGTACTTAGAAAGGATGAAGTCTGTTAGTGGGAGGGTCACAAGTGGGGACTGCAGCGCAGCCCCTTCCAGTTTACGGTGCAGGCATGTCTGGAAAGGACAATGTGGCGGCAGACTTCTTGAGTCGCTTGCAGAAGAGAGAGCGAGAAAAGAGAGAGAGAGGAGAGAGAGAGAGAGAAGAGAGAGAGAGAGAGAGAGAGAGAGAGAGAGAGAGAGAATAAGTTACATTTACCTGTGTCAAGAGGGTTGACAATTGTTGAAGATATGCATGTGTCAAATGCATTGAAAGAGAATGACGTAGCAAAGTGTTGCTGGGGTGTGGTATTTGTAGCACCCTGTTGCATAGCGTCGTGCATGGTCAGAGCACCCTCAAGCACCCTCAGTTTTGAAGTTTATATGTAGAGCGTAATGTAACGGCTGCCCGTAAGTGCCTGCGTTAAGGTCGTGGAAGGCAGAGTTGACCAGGGTTTATTTAAAGTATTTTGCGGTTAATGATGTATTTAAAAGTGATGTTGTTGGAATGATGATGGGGTGCATCAAAAATAACAGCAGGCGAGTGAGTGGGGTGGAGTTGGATTGTTTTAGGTAGGAGTGAGTAAACGCCGATCGAGTGAGGGAAATTTTTGTTGGGTTTTAACCTGTATTAAAAATTTGGCAGGGTGTGTCACCGATCGGCGGTACTAAACCAGCCGTCCATGTGTTTTTGGGGTAATGGTAATTCAGAAATAGAGGCGTGTGCGTGTGTATATGTGTGTGTGCGAGCGTGCGTGTGTAAGATTGGGGTTTTGGTTTAAAGGGGAAGGTTAGGCTAGGTAGGGGGGTGGGGAAATAAGACATACAATATTCTTGAATTCCAGTCTTCATTATGGAAGGGTGGAAGCGGGAGGGTTTTTTCGTTTCCGACTGTTACCCTTTTGTTACTTTGGTTCTACACCAGAGAAGGCGGGGCAGGATATCGGCTGTTGTTGGTGTTGCAAATTTTGTGAGTTGTTGTGGTAAATTGTCGTGTTGTTGCACGAGCAACAACAGTCCGTTGGTCGGGCGTGTCAGCTCTGCGGAGGGATACGCTGCTCTGACCAATCGCTGTTTTGTGTTGTGAGTTAGGTTCGCTGATTTCCCACCAGTGCGGAATGCGTTGGGGTAGCTTCACTTCGGGCCCTGGGGTTTTTTCGGAGTGGACGCGCCTTGTTTGTTGCGGTGGCAGCGCCGTTAGTCGAGCTGAGTGACTTCGAGTCATAGTAGTGCCAGGTCCTCGTCGGGGCGGTGTGCCCCTTTGGGATGTGCCGGGTTCTGTGTCGTCTCTGTTGCAGCCACTTCAGCCAGTTGCAGAACTGGTGTGGTTGATCATCTGTCTGTCCAGGTTGGTGATCCGTTATGTTCGTGGTGTTGTGGTTCGTCGTGTCTTGTATTGTGCCGGGTTCTGTGTCGTCTCTGTTGGCAGCCACTTCAGCCAGTTGCAAAACTGGTGTGGTTGAACGTCTGTCTGTCCAGGTTGGGATTTGTTAGGTTCATGGTGGTGTTGTTCGTCATGTTGTCTTGTAATTATGGCGAGTTGTACTGTAGTGGTCATGTTATGTTTAGTTGTATTATGGTTGTTGCGCATACTGGTTGTCTGGTATGATGTCGTCTTGGTTCTGTGATTGAAACTTGTCAGCCAAGAACTGTAATAGCCCTTCTAACTCACCCCCCTTCGCCCCTCAAACCAGTTTTCGGGCGAAAGTGACCTAGAAGCGGCATATTACAGTTCTCTGACAAGTAAGACTTTAATAACCAAAAATTAACGATTATCTACAAACAAACATACTGTGTAGGGTTATCTGTTTTTAATACTAATTTACTAAACTTTTCAGATTTGAACAAGTAAGACTTTAATAACCAAAAAAAATAACGATTATCTACAAACAAACATACTGAACAAACATAAAGTAAAAAATCCTGCTTAAATCTAGAAATTATGTATGGCTTGACCGAGACACTGTGCACGCAGGCCTAATTACAGTGGTCCGTGCGGCTTCTGTGGTGCTTGTAATTAGCCACGGGGCGGGCTTGCCAGTTCTAGTCATGTTTAGTGCGCATAAGCCTCTTATCAAATCAAGTGCCGAGCTTAAATCACGTGACACTTTGTGTTGTGCCCACCATACACAGCCGCCGCCATTTATACATTCGACCGGTGGGCTGTGCGGTTGTATGCTGGTGTGGCGAGCATTAGAAATTGTGTGTGTTAAAAACATGGCGAGTCATGGAAGTGATGTTTCAATGCCTTCTGTCAGTGCTGGAAGTGACACTAATATTACTCAAGAAATGGATGAAATGTTGTTATTTTCGCAAGGAAAACTTTCTGATCAACAGGCCGATCTTGTGGAAAAATACATTGTTTATCATGAGGCCATGGCAGTGGCGAGCCTTGTTCTCCCTCCAAAGCCAAAAGGAAGCATTTTGTTTTTGTTTCCTCAACAAAAAACGGAACTCTCAGTTGAAGATCTTGACAAATATTTGAAAACACAGCTTTGTGAGCTGACTTCTGATCCATTTGATAAAACCAAAACCTTTGAAACTGTTCAAGAAATGGCCCCCATCTTACACCGGGCATGATACACATGACGTGTTAGAACCTGCATGGCAGGATAATTGAGCCACTTCCACAGCGGTAGTTTTACTAGCTCCCAACAAAACTAGGCCAATCGGCAGACTCTGCCGATTGACCTACAAACCCACCTCTACCCCACCTACTGGAGCGGCGCCAACACTCCTTCACCTCTAAAGGCTGAAACAGATCCTGTGATTATTGATTCAGGACTTTGATAAGTGCTTTCGGCGGCTGCCTTGAATTTACAACGTTCAAGTGTAACAACAAAAAGCCCCCTTCACTTTCCCACAAGCACTGTCCTGTCTATTGTGTGTTTGTTTGTTTGTTTGTGTTTGTGTTTGTTGTTTGTTTGTTTGTGTGTGTGTTTTGCCCCACCCCACGCACGCACGCCCCCCCCCCCCCCACCCCCCACGCATGCACACCCCCACCCCCACCCCACGCATGCACACCCCCACCCCACGCATGCACACACTTAAGTCACTTTTTAAGTTTTTAATCAAGTTACCCCAAGTCCTTAATTAAGTTACTCCAAGTCCTTAATTAAGTTTTTAATTAAGTCACCCCAAGTTCTTAATTAAGTTTTTAATAAGTTCTTGATCAAGTTCTTAATAAGTTCTTGATTAAGTCATCCTTTAAGTACAACCAAGTTGTTATTCAAGTTATCTTATAATTATCAAAAAATACAATCTATGTTTTTATCTTAAATAGTAGATGTCTAATATAGTACACACACGCCTCAAAAAACGCGTCATCGTTGAGGATGTCTTGCTCAGCGTTCTCTGCGCAAGATCGGTCAGCATAGATCTTAATAAAGTTCTTACATCCTAAGCAACCGCACTGATTACAATTCTGGTCTATGGAAATGTCTTTTATAGACTCCATGTCTTTATTTATTGACTTCATCATTTTATAATACGCCATGATCTATTTTTATTAAAAAATTTAAAATTAAGTTCTTAAAATATTATTGCATTATAAATGGATCAAAATGATGCTTTGTTGTTGGCGGTTTTGGCGTGCAGTTGTCTTTTTCTGTATTTAGTGGTTCAGATTTTTTTGATTGCTTTTGTTTTTGTTGCCATTGTGTATATATTTTATAACCGTAATAACTGCCCCCCACAGCAGCAAGGGCGCCAAAAATGGCAACAGTTTTAAGTTCAATATTCCATGAAGACTTTGGTGCCCTTGTATCACATAGAGTTTTTTAGCGGGCATTGAATCAACTTGTTCTGGCGCTGGCGGTGTTATGTTTTCATGATGAGTTATATTCTGTAACATTAATTTTTTTTGTCTGTTCCACTCTGCTAATTTTTTTCCTGCTTTAACACCCCCAGGATGAGGATGCTTTTCACTGGCCCCCACCTGATTCAGTGTTTTCTGATTCTGCTGATTTTCTGGCTTGGTTACTTCTCCACCTGATTCAATGTTTCCTGATTCTGGTTCTGATGATTTTCCAGCTCGTTCATTTTGAAGGGAAACAAAATCTATATGATTAAAAGTTATTAATCCCATGATTAATGGTGATAACAATGTTCAAATCTGTAGTATAGATCACATCCTAGAGACTCTAATGACTTTGTTAAAACTGGATCTTGCGTTAAATCATACGTAAGATCTTGTTCAGAATCAATGGGAGCAAATCTACTGACTAGTTTAGTGTACAAACTAAGAACCGTTTGCCCCACACTTTTTACCATTCTAGACCCCAGCTGCGCTTCATACCTGTTATGATACTTTATAATGTCTTGTGGAGACATCTGTTGAATCTGTTCTATGCTGAATTCAGTTCCGAGGAACTGTTTTGTTTTCCCACATGCCGCCAAAGAATACAGCCTCTCCTTTTTGGGCATAATAGCTTGATCATCAACTTGGTCATTCATAAGTTCAGGAAGGTTTAGGCTGCCTTGTAGCTGTAGTAGATCATCACTGTTCATGTTTTTTTTTTAAATTAAATTATTTTATTTTCTAAAAATGAGCACCGAAAAAACTGTTGCTAACCTTGTATACCATTCTGCTGTTATTGGAGGGTTAAGTGTAGGATACACAATGCTTGGTAAAAGCTTGTTAAGAATTAAACCAGCAAATCTTGGCAAACTAGACTTTGAGGATTCAGCAAAGCTAATTGCTATCATTGCAGCTTCGTTTGCCACGAAAGTTTTCTAGTCAAGCAAGGAATAATTCCAGACAGTATAAATATGTAAATAAAAAATACATTTATAAAAAATGGCTTCACTCGTAATGATGATAGGCGGCGCTGTGGTGAATGCGCTCGCTTTTAGTGGAAGTAATTACGCATTTAGTAAACTGCGAGATGAAGGCGAGAGAAAAAGACATAACAAAGCTATGGAGCAACTAGCTGCAGCACAAGACGCCTATGAAAAGCATAGAATTGAGCAGTTAGATTTTATTAATAACACACTGAAAAAACAGGGGCATGCAGCTTACACATTTAAAGATGTTGATCAAGCAATAAAACAATATTATCTAGTAACAGGCAAACCAATCCAGACATTGCCCCCACCAAAATTCAGCGACTTTTATCATCCATCAGAAAACAAAAGATGCAAGAAATCGCGTTTATTGCCTTTGGTATGACCGTCGTGTATTTTGTTGCACATAATAATGGCTGAATAAAAAATGAACAAAATCTATTATTCGCCCAAAGGATATTGGAAGGGTATCACAGCAATACAAAAGCTAAGCCAAGCGGCAGGAGTCAGTGAACAAACAGCAAAAGAATGGTTATCTAAACAAGCGATTTGGCAAATTTATTTTACCTGCGCCCAAACGAATACAGAGACCACAATTTGTGAATACAATACCGAACGACACCCATCAATGGACCTTCTATATTTACCCTCTGATACGATTAGACGAAAAAGATTAAGTACGCACTTACAGTCATGACGAGCTTCAAGATACAAAGATGCGGAACCATTAACACAAAAGGCTCTG
>JAFLJL010001414.1:22500-38671 GCA_018398815.1 Conus ventricosus | reverse complement strand
TTCCAAGGAAAGTTTGGTTCGAGGGGACGTTTCGCGCATCACTGCAGGATTCTTACCGATCCTACTGTAACCCAACGAAAACCTCTATCCCAGCCAATCCCATTCGCGCATGTACGTGCACCCCCCCCCCCCCCCCCGGTGATAAATATGATGGACTGGGTGACCCTAGAGAGCTCATACAGCCTGAACACCTTTCAGTGACTCACTGACACCATGCCCCGTGGATTCCTGACATGACCGCCCCTCACGGAACCGGACGGCCGCACATCAAAGTGCCGACACTGTCTCTGCACAAAGCTGGTCCGTGGAGGGATGGGTCTGACCCCGGTGCGTCACGTGCTGGCACCCAGTCCTGAGGGGTCAGGGAGGTTGGAACAGCAGGTGAGTCACTGTCTCGGGGGAATGCCGTTGTTGTGGTTGCCTGTGGGATAAACAGCCTGGGGTTGTTTTTGGCTGGGACTCACTGTGACGTTCCCACCGTCCCTCGTCACTTCAATAACACACACATCCTCCAGTAACCTACTTCCTGCAATAACACAGGCTGCTTTCAATAACATCCTTCCATCTTCTAGCCCTCTGTCACTAATATTGTTCTTGGAGATGACACTGCCTTCAATAACACTCTTCCTTTTGTTTTAGCACATCCGTCGTTCAGTAACTCACTTGTTACGATAGCTTCAATGAGCGCACGTCTTTTAATACATACTTACTCCCTTCAATGACCGCTTTGGACCTGATCGAATCTTCTCGCAAATGAGTGAGACGAAAAACAAACTGAAGTGTGTGTGTGTGTGTGTGTGTGTGTGTGGTGTGTGTGTGTGTGTGTGTGTGTGTGTGTGTGTGTGTGTGTGTGTGTGGGGTGTGACGTGTGCGCGCGTGCGTGCGCGCACGCGTGCCATGCATGCGCACAAAAACAGCGGATACAAATGGGGGTGCCAACACAGTGGATACAAACACGATGATACCCACACAAGAGATGAAAAAAAACAAATGGACATGAACACTGCGGACATCACCACAGTGGCTGTTATAACAGTGATACAAACGCAAGGGACACAGTAGGGAACACAGTGGATCCAAACACAGTGGATCAACATGAACACACAGTGGAACAACACAGTGGCAGACCACACAGTGCACCACAGTGCGACAGCAGCTGGCGACTCCATGGCAGCCCAAGGGCACCCAAAACCTCAACCTGTACCACCTCAGCCGGCTCCCGCACCTCCATGGCTCCCTCGGTGCGGATGTCCACAATCCCAGCCATGCGTCCTTTACGCCGGATCTCCCCGGCATAACCAGGGAGGACGTTCTGTCGTTGTGGCGTCGACTTCGGGAGGTTGGAGACCGTGGAACCATCCCCTGAAGACGGAGGAGGAGTCATTCGTTGGAGTGGGAGAGCTGCTCGTGGGCGGGACCCCCGCCAGCCCCATTCACGCCCGGGATGGGCGCGTACCTATCCACGTTGCAGAAGTGGGATGAGCGCTGCGACCCACCCACCTCAGGGCTGAGCGACCTACCTTTACACCAACATGCGCGGCAGGAGGCGGCAGGTCGTGTAACAAGCAGGATATCATTCTCCTTTCACCGGCCGAAATAGAAAGGTTTCCCCCGATGATTTCACCGGATATAAATTACATAGCAGGTTTAAACACCACCTATCCACACACTCGAAAAGCAATCCACCAACATTACACCACGACACGCAAATGACGCATACTGCAGCTACCACACGCACACAGCACCACACGACACGCACCCACGCACACACAACACACCACACACACCACACACACCAAAGAAAAAAGGGAAAGGAAAGCATGATACACGAGACCTTTCCCCGGAGACGCACTCCCAAGCAATCCCCATAATTACATCAAATCAGCAAAACAAAACAAAACCAGCAAACCCAAACACCAACCAAGCAACCCACTTAGGAACATGAGTGCATTATAGTGCATGACGTCCGTCAGGCAAAAGCAATGTCGAGAGGGCGACTCTGCTTCCCTGACACCGTTCCGCATCAATCTGAAGGAAGGGACTGTAGCGATGCTTGGAAAGACAACAGCAGCAGCAGCAGCAGAGCAGAAGAAGAAGAAGAAGAGAAGAAGAAGCAGCAGAAGCAGAAGCAGAAGAAGCCGCGGCACCAATGCTCAGTGCTTCTGATGTAAGAGGCTGCACAGAGCTCGGCACTGCAGGGCGGTGAATCATTTGGCAAATTTGCAAACACGTCTTTTAAGCGTGGTCAGATGAGTACAGTATGTGCTGACACCACGTGAAAGGTTAGTCGTTGGAGGGTACCTCGTGCAAACACACACACACACACACACACACACACACACACACACACACACACACCACCACCACGCACACACCACGCACGCACCACACACACACGCACCACACACGCACCACCACACACACACACACACACACACACCACCACGACACGCGCACACACACACACACACACACACACACACACACACACACACCACACACACACACACACACACACACACACACGACACACACACCACACACACACACACACACACACACACACACACACACCACACACACACACGCACACGCACACCACAACACACACAAGCACGCACGCACTCACACACCCATAACACACACACAAACGCTCGCGCGCGCGTGCGCGCGCATACGGACGCAAAGAGAGAGAGAGAGAGAGAGAGAGAGAGAGAGAGAGAGAGAGGAGAGAGAGAGAGAGAGAGAGAGAGAGAGAGAGAGAGAGAGAGAGAGAGAGAGAGAGAGAGAGAGAGAGAGGAGAGACAGAGACAGAGACATGACAGACAGAGAGAGACGGAGAGAATATGATGATGATGATGATGATGATGGTATGATGATGATGATGATGATGATATGATGATGATGATGATGTGATGATGGATGATGATAAACGGCGATGACGATCATTTTCATTTCCGGGAGCAACAGTTAACCAACTATGTGCTTTTTTTTTCATCCGGCTCTGGCCAGAGAGAGAGAGAGAGAGAGAGAGAGAGAGAGGAGAGAGAGAGAGAGGAGAGAGAGAGAGAGAGAGAGAGAGAGAGAGAGAGAGAGAGAGAGAGAGAACACCCGTGCCCGAACCTCAAACCCGTGAATGCTTGCTTCCTTCCGAGCCAAAAGCATCACCACCAGACCACTTCTCGACCCCTCCCCCCTCCCCTCCTCCGTCCTACCACAAGTGAACGGCTGTCAAAGAGCAAGACGGAAGACAGACAGGCGAACACGCCCATTAAGATGCCGAGCGGGGGGAAGAGGGACGGACAGAAAGTAGTAAAATGTCGAGATGTGAGCAAAACCAGGCGGAAATACAAAATAAAATTGCTGATCTAGAGGCAGAGGGACTGGAAAACTCACATAGAGAAGGGAGGAGGCTAACAGGGGCAAAGGAGAGAGAGAGAGGGGGAGGGAGGGAGGGAGAGAGAGAGAGAGAGAGAGAGAGAGAGAGAGGAGAGAGAGAGAGAGAGGAGAGAGAGAGAGAGAGAGGAGAGAGAGAGAGAGAGACGGAGAGAGAGAGAGAGACGGAGAGGAGAGAGAGAGAGAGAGAGAGAGAGAGAGAGAGAGAGAGACGGGGAGAGAGAGACGGAGAGAGAGAGAGTGAGGGAGAGACAGAGAGAGACAGAGAGAGAGAGGAGGGAAGGGGCAGGCAGGAAGACTGAAAGGGTAGGGGAGAAAAGGTTGGGAAAGAGGTATGATATGGATGAGGGGGACAGTGGAGGGTAAAAGTTTGGTGATGTGTATATTGTCAAAAGCCGACAATGTCATTGCTGTTTTTCTAAGAAAGACATGTCAGATCGTTCACGAACACAGCGGTTACAGAGAAATCAGTCATTATCGCTCTTGGCCCTAGGGATCGCTAGTATTTGTCCTGTATCAGTCATTATCGCTGTTAGCGCTACGGATCACTGTATTGCATCAGTCATTGTTGCTGCTAGCCCTAAGGATCACTAGTATTTGTGTAACGTGTCATGCATACCAACGGCCAAACTGGCCTTCTCTTCCGAAAGTTGGATTTGACGTGTATGCAAGATGTTATACGTGCGTTCACACACGGAACCTCGGTTTATAGTCTCATTTGAAGGACTGTATGGGAATGGTGTCATCAGTCAGTATCGCTATTAGCCCTAGGGATCACCAGTATTTGTCCTGTTTTCCTCAACAATCACCACTGTTTCCCTCTGTGTTCCTGAGAATAATAAATGTCTCCCCGTGTTGCCGAGGAAATCAATTAGCGTCCGGAGGAAACAGCAATAATGGATAAATCAGTTAATGTCGCTGTTTTGGCTTGTTTCCCCTGATATGCGCATGCGCACTGGTCATTGGTATTACAGCGCCTCAAGCCAGCAATGGAAGCGGAAATTCGTTATTCTGAGATATATTATTTCATTTTATGTTTTTGCTAAAGGACAATAATTGTTATCTTGGGAACAACAGGGAAAGCACTGGCGATCCTCAGATTTAGCAGCGATAATAAATGTCTGTTATTCCTGTTTCCTGCAGGACGAATGGCCGTCTTCGTCAGGAAAACAGGACAATACTTCTATGCATCCATACATTCAGAAGGAAGAAGAGGGAGGTGAGGAGGAGGAGGAAACAGAGAGGGTGGTGATGTGGGAGGTGGCGTTGGGAAAATATGGAGCCATGCCAGCTTCGAAAGGTCAAAATTACTGTTAATCCACAGGAAAACTTGAGAAATTATATTTCATGCAGAAAATAGATGTGACACTGATGACTATTATTCTCGTGTGAAACAGCTAATCACCACGTGAACATAACATCATTATCCCGCGAAAAAGTTATTTTCACATGACAACAGTGAATCATCAAGAGAAAAAATATCGATTTTCTTACGGAAATAACTGCTATCGTGTGAAAATAACTATCATCAAATGAAAATAATCGTTTTCGCTTGATGATAAACTCTTTTAACTTAAAAATACAATAAGGCTCACTGTCATCCACCAAATCTTTATCTATAACTATGTCAACAAATCTTAAATAAATGTTAGCGAACCGCCCAGAGAACGTGGACAAACGAGTCACAAGACAAAACACAACGCGTTTCGACCTCTTAGGTCTTCGTCAGGTGATATATAAACGAATAAAACAACGAAAATTCACTTAGCTTTGATCGCTTCAGATCGCTTAGGGTTCAGCGCAAGGAAGAAGGCGTTGAATGAGAACGAGGCTGGTGTTTTGTCTTGTGACTCGTTTGTCCACGTTCTCTGGGCGGTTTCGCTAACATTTATTTAAGATTTGTTTAGATTTCCGCCTGCAGTCGTCTCGCTTTGCAACTATAACTATGTTGTTGACTACGTTTACTGTTTTCAACTGAAAATGCGGTGAAAACAGTAATGATGACATTTGAAGCTCGTATGTCCTCATAGGAGAGAGCGGACAAGGTGGGGTAGCAACGGAAACGCTGTGAGAAGCAGTAGGAACGGGTAGAAGAGACCAGGCCCCTCTCTCTCCTGGTAATGAACCAATCCAACAAACGTCAGTGAAATGTTAAGTAAACAATTGAAAATTGGTATGTAGCATAAAACAAAAGAAGATGAGAGAAAGAGAGAGAGGAGAGAGAGAGAGAGAGAGAGAGAGAGAGAGAGAGAGAGAGAGAGAGAGACAGACAGACAGACAGACAGAGACAGACAGACAGACAGACAGACAGACAGACAGACAGACAGACAGACACAGACACAGACACAGACACAGAAAGACAAACATACAGACACACACACACATGCACATAGTAACACACACACACACACACACACACACACACACACACACACACACACACACACACACACACACACACACACACGCACGCACGCACGCACGCACGCACGCACGCACGCACGCACGCACGACAGAGAAGGGGGTGGGGGTGGCGACATCCAAGAGAAGAGTCAAAGACCTTCCCTCAGACCAGCCCCAGTATCCCAGACATATCAGCTCTAGACTGCAGCCATAGTGGATGATGAATGCAGTCACACGTGGACTGCAGCCATAGTGCACTTGAACCATCGTAGATTGCAGTCATAGTGGATGATGAATGCAGTCAGACGTGGACTGCAGCCATAGTGGATGATGAATGCAGTCAGACGTGGACTGCAGCCATAGTGGATGATGAATGCAGTCTCACGTGGACTGCAGCCATAGTGGATGATGAATGCAGTCTCACGTGGACTGCAGCCATAGTGGATGATGAATGCAGTCAGACGTGGACTGCAGCCATAGTGGATGATGAATGCAGTCAGACGTGGACTGCAGCCATAGTGGATGATGAATGCAGTCAGACGGGGACTGCAGCCATAGTGGATGATGAATGCAGTCTCACGTGGACTGCAGCCATAGTGGATGATGAATGCAGTCAGACGTGGACTGCAGCCATAGTGGATGATGAATGCAGCCAGACGGGGACTGCAGCCATAGTGGATGATGAATGCAGTCTCACGTGGACTGCAGCCATAGTGGATGATGAATGCAGTCAGAGTGGACTGCAGCCATAGTGGATGATGAATGCAGTCAGACGTGGACTGCAGCCATAGTGGATGATGAATGCAGTCAGACGTGGACTGCAGTCATAGTGGATGATGAATGCAGTCAGACGGGGACTGCAGCCATAGTGGATGATGAATGCAGTCAGAGGGGGACTGCAGCCATAGTGGATGATGAATGCAGCCAGACGTGAGGCGGTGACTGCGACACAACCCACTGTCAGGCCTTCCACAGCAAAATGGGAACAGCGAGTCTGACAAGAAGACTGGGAAGGGAGGAGGGAGGGGAAGGGGAGGAATGTGCGAACACAAGAAGAGAAGTGCAGGGAGGGGAGCAGCAGAGCCAGTCGACTGGAACCAAACAGTTACGGGGTCCTGGTAAACCTCTGAGCCGGAACAAAACGCAACTGGCGACACGAGTGTTGCCTGCCACGCTATGCTCCTTTGGAAGTCGGTTAGGATTTGCTTCGTCTTCTTGTTCTTGTTCTTGTTCTTGTTCTTGTTCTTGTTCTTGTTCTTGTTCTTCTTGTTCTTGTTCTTCTTCTTGTTCTTTTCTTTTCTTCTTCTTCTTCTTCTCCTCCTCCTCCTCCTCTTCCTTTCTTCTTCTTTCTTCTTCTTCTTTCTTCTTCTTCTTCTTCTTCTTCTTCTTCTTCTTCTTCTTCTTCTTCTTTCTTCGTCGTCTTCTTCTTCTTTTCTTCTTCTTCTTCTTCTTCTTCTTCTTCTTCTTCTTCTTCTTCTTCTTCTTCTTCTCTTCCTTCCTTCCTTCCTTCCTTCCTTCTTCTTCTTTTCTTCTTCTTCTTCTTCTTCTCTTCTTCCTTCTTCTTCTTCTTCTTCTTCTTCTTCTTTTCTTCTTCTTCGTACCATTCGCTTTGTATTCAGTGTCAGTTATGGCACTGTGTTCTGCGCTTTCTGAAAGCTCTTCCATCAATGTTCGGTTGCTTTTCTTTTCACTCCCCCCCCCCTTCCCCCCAATTTTGTTTATTCACATGACGTCTTCCTGCTTCAAATTATACGCTTTATTTTCCTGTCCGCTGTTTGTGTGTTTCTTACTTTCTTTCCTTCTTTCTTTCTTTCTGTTAAAGCTTTGAAGGGAAATTAGCAGTGCCCTTGCAACAGTTGGTTTCTGTTTCTGATGTTGTGTTGTTGTTTTTTTCAATGTAAACCGCGTTGAAAAGATGATTCTATTGCATAACGTGCCTCAAAATTGGCTCTTTCTTTCCCGAGGAAACTTTAATAACAAATGGTGGATGCAGGAATCAGGCTGGTTGTATGCCCAGAAGCTGTCGCCAACAAGCAAACTAAAAACAACAACAAAAACAACAACAGCACACACACACACACACACACACAACCACACACACACACACACACACACCACACACCACACACACACACACACACACACAACACACACACACACACACACACACACACACAGAGTGGTTAGTTCCACAAACCATATGGATAGGTTGTGTGACCGAAAACTGTGACACACAACGAACCTTAAAAAAAGAGAAAGAAGACAGCGACACAACAGTCATTATTTCCACGGAATGTGAAGACTGCTTGTCACTGACGTGACGCTGGACTGACGGACAGAGAAACTCGTACACAAATGAACTTCCTTCCAACAGGGCATGACACGGTGTGTTTAACAGGGCATGACACGGTGTTTTTATCTTCATGCTGACACGCAGAACATGGCAGGACATGACTTTGGTCTCCAAGTCATTTCAGGAGCACTTACTTTTGTTGTGAAAATGCCGTCAGCTCTGAGCCAGCTCTCACTGTCGGCTGGCTCAGACACAACAGCTGTGTTGGTACGTCACTTCAGACTGGTCAGACACAACAGCTGTGTTGGTACGTCACTTCAGACTGGTCAGACACAACATCTGTGTTGGTACGTCACTTCAGACTGGTCAGACACAACATCTGTGTTGGTACGTCACTTCAGACTGGTCAGACACAACATCTGTGTTGGTACGTCACTCCAGACTGGTCAGACACAACATCTTGTTGGTACGTCACTTCAGACTGGTCAGACACAACATCTGTGTTGGTACGTCACTCCAGACTGACTGGGTCAGACACAACATGTGTTGATACGTCACTTCAGACTGATACGTCACTTCAGACTGATACGTCACTTCAGACTGTGATACGTCACTTCAGACTGACTGGGTCAGACACATCTGTGTTGATACGTCACTTCAGACTGACTGGGTCAGACACATCTGTGTTGGTACGTCACTTCAGACTGACTGGGTCACACACATCTGTGTTGATACGTCACTTCACACTGACTGGGTCAGACACATCTGTGTTGATACGTCACTTCACACTGACTGGGTCAGACACATCTGTGTTGATACGTCACTTCACATTGACTCACAGCAGGGCATGCATGGCTCAAATCAAAGGAATTACCTGAAGACAACAGCAACTTCATAAAATTCACCCCAGACAGCCACGGGCTGCGGTAGACACAACAACGTGATGAATTCACCCCAGACAGCCACGGGCTGCGGTAGACACAGCAACGTGATGAATTCACCCCAGACAGCCACGGGCTGCGGTAGACACAACAACGTGATGAATTCACCCCAGACAGCCACGGGCTGCCGTAGACACAGCAACGTGATGAATTCACCCCAGACAGCCACGGGCTGCGGTAGACACAGCAACGTGATGAATTCACCCCAGACAGCCACGGGCTGCGGTAGACACGGCAACGTGATGAATTCACCCCAGACAGCCACGGGCTGCGGTAGACACAGCAACGTGATGAATTCACCCCAGACAGCCACGGGCTGCGGTAGACACAGCAACTTGATGAATTCACCCCAGACAGCCACGGGCTGCGGTAGACACAACAACGTGATGAATTCACCCCAGACAGCCACGGGCTGCGGTAGACACAGCAACTTGATGAATTCACCCCAGACAGCCACGGGCTGCGGTAGACACAGCAACGTGATGAATTCACACCAAACAACCACGGGCTGCAGTAGACACAGCAACTTGATGAATTCACCCCAGACAGCCACGGGCTGCGGTAGACAAAGCAACGTGATGAATTCACCCCAGACAACCACGGGCTGCGGTAGACACCACATGGATACTGATGATTCACTTCAGATTGATTGACTGCAGGACACTGATGATTCACTTCAGATTGATTGACTGGAGGACATTGATGATTCACTTCAGATTGATTGACTGAAGGACACTGATGATTCACTTCAGATTGATTGACTGAAGGACACTGATGATTCACTTCAGATTGATTGACTGGAGGACATTGATGATTCACTTCAGATTGATTGACTGAAGGACACTGATGATTCACTTCAAACTGATTGACTGGAGGACACTGATGATTCACTTCAGATTGATTGACTGGAGGACACTGATGATTCACTTCAGATTGATTGACTGAAGGACACTGATGATTCACTTCAAACTGATTGACTGGAGGACACTGATGATTCACTTCAGATTGATTGACTGGAGGACACTGATGATTCACTTCAGATTGATTGACTGGAGGACATTGATGATTCACTTCAGATTGATTGACTGGAGGACACTGATGATTCACTTCAGATTGATTGACTGGAGGACACTGATGATTCACTTCAGATTGATTGACTGGAGGACACTGATGATTCACTTCAGATTGATTGACTGGAGGACATTGATGATTCACTTCAGATTGATTGACTGGAGGACACTGATGATTCACTTCAGATTGATTGACTGGAGGACACTGATGATTCACTTCAGATTGATTGACTGGAGGACACTGATGATTCACTTCAGATTGATTGACTGGAGGACACTGATGATTCACTTCAGATTGATTGACTGGAGGACACTGATGATTCACTTCAGATTGATTGACTGGAGGACATTGATGATTCACTTCAGATTGATTGACTGGAGGACACTGATGATTCACTTCAGATTGATTGACTGGAGGACACCGATGATTCACTTCAGATTGATTGACTGGAGGACACCGATGATTCACTTCAGATTGATTGACTGGAGGACACCGATGATTCACTTCAGATTGATTGACTGGAGGACACCGATGATTCACTTCAGATTGATTGACTGGAGGACACCGATGATTCACTTCAGATTGATTGACTGGAGGACACCGATGATTCACTTCAGATTGATTGACTGGAGGACACTGATGATTCACTTCAGATTGATTGACTGGAGGACACCGATGATTCACTTCAGATTGATTGACTGGAGGACACCGATGATTCACTTCAGATTGATTGACTGGAGGACACTGATGATTCACTTCAGATTGATTGACTGGAGGACACTGATGATTCACTTCAGATTGATTGACTGGAGGACACCGATGATTCACTTCAGATTGATTGACTGGAGGACACCGATGATTCACTTCAGATTGACTGACTGGAGGACACCGATGATTCACTTCAGATTGACTGACTGGAGGACACCGATGATTCACTTCAGATTGATTGACTGGAGGACACTGATGATTCACTTCAGATTGATTGACTGGAGGACACCGATGATTCACTTCAGATTGATTGACTGGAGGACACTGATGATTCACTTCAGATTGATTGACTGGAGGACACCGATGATTCACTTCAGATTGATTGACTGGAGGACACAGCACTGGTCAAAGAAACTATTGAAAGACAACGTTGACATCGTAAATTTGTCCCATCTATCTATCTATCTATCTATCTATCTATCTATCTATCTATCTATCTATCTATCTATCTATCTATCGATCTATCTATCTATCTATCTATCTATCTATCTATCTATCTATCTATCTATCTATCTATCTATCTATCTATAACAGTAGTATGTATGTATGTATGTGTGTATGTATGTATGTATGTATGTATGTATGTATGTATGTATGTATGTATGTATGTATGTATGCATGCAATGCATGCATGCATGCATGCATGTATGTATGTATGTATGTATGTATGTATGTATGTATGTATGTATGTATGTATGCATGCATGCATGCATGCATGCATGCATGCATGCATGTATGTATGTATGTATGTATGTATGTATGTATGCATGTATGTATGTATGTATGTATGTATGTATGTATGTATGTATGTATGTATGTATGTATGTATGTATGCAGCAGGGCATCTTTGACACAATTTTGGGGGATTGTGGTCTTAGACAAAGAACAGCCAGCGAAGAACGGGGTGAGGGGGGGGGGGGGGGGGGGGGTGGTAGCGGAAAAGAGGGAAGGAGGTGAGGGGGAGGGGAGAGAGAGAGAGAGAGAGAGAGAGGGGGGGGGGGGGGGAGCAGCCGGCAGAAGAGGCGTGGAGCCACCCTCCGTGACAGGGTCGTTCCAGCCAGTGAACCGCGCCAGCGGACGTGGCGACGCTAGCTCCCCTTGTCTGCCATGCTCACTGGCAAGCCAATTAGTCCAGCTGCTTTTCCACTCCCTGTCTCCCCTTTCCTTTCTTCTCTTCCTGTTGTTCCTCCTGCTTCCTTCCGCCCACTCCCTTGTCTGTCTGTCTGTCTGCCTGCCTGCCTGCCTGCCTGCCTGCCTGCCTGCCTGTCTGTCTGTCTGTCTATCTGTCTGTCGATAGTATCACTGTCTGTCTGTCTGTCTGTCTGTCGATAGTCTCACTGTCTGTCTGTCGATAGTCCCACTGTCTGTCTGTCTGTCTCTGTCTCTCTCCCTGTCTCTCTCTATCTATCTGTCTGTATGACTGTCTGTATGTCTGTCTGTCTGTATGTGTGTCTCTCTCTCCTTTTTCTTTTTCTTGTTCTTCTTGGTCTTGTCCTTGTTCTCGTCGTCCTTGGTCTTGTTCTTGTTCTTGTTTTTTGTTGTTCTTGTTCTTGTTCTTTCTTCTTCTTCTCTTCGTCTTCGTCGTCGTCTTCTTTTTCTTCTTCTCTTCATTTTGTTCTTTTAATCCTTTAGTTGTCTTCCTCCATTCCGACAGCAGGGTCTGCTCTTTGTGGACAGACGGTCTGCCGTACAGAAGCCGACTTCAGGTAGCATAGTATTGATGACTGTATGGTCCCTGTATCCGTGTCTGCACACCTCCTTCCTGTCCCTGTCCCGTGGTAAGGCATCACACCAACACACATCTCTGACATCTCCATATGTCCTGTCCCGTGGTAAGGCATCACACCAATACAACTCTGACATCTCCATATTGTCCATGTCCCGTGGTAAGGCATCACACCAACACATCTCTGTACTCTCCATATTGTCTATGTCCCGTGGTAAGGCATCACACCAACACATCTCTGTACATCTCCATATTGTCCATGTCCCGTGGTAAGGCATCACACCAACACATCTCTGTACATCTCCATATTGTCCATGTCCCGTGGTAAGGCATCACACCAAACATCTCTGTACATCTCCATATTGTCCATGTCCCGTGGTAAGGCATCACACCAACACATCTCTGTACATCTCCATATTGTCCATGTCCCGTGGTAAGGCATCACACCAACACACTCTGTACATCTCCATATTGTCCTGTCCCGTGGTAAGGCATCACACCAACAATCTCTGACATCTCCATATTGTCCATGTCCCGGGTAAGGCATCACACCAACACAACTCTGCTACATCTCCATATTGTCTATGTCCCGGGTAAGGCATCCACCAACAACTCTGCCGCACTCTTCGTGTCCCTGGTCATCTCCGCATACATGATGGATGATGACATATATATGATTGTAGTGATGTGTGTTTGGTGAAGGCATCAAGAAACGATATATGATACATTGAATTGACGATGTTGCGATGATGAGATGACATGAAAATTGAATGCTGATCGATGATGTGGTAGATAACGACAATGTGTGTGATGTGTGCTGTCGTGTGTGTGTGTGTGTGTTCGTGTGTGTCTGTCGTGGTAGGATCACTGATGTGTTTGTGCTGTGTGTGTAGGTAACTTGTTTTGTCCTGTCGTGGTAAGGCACACCAAGCGAACGTTACATGTTGTTTGTTTCTTGCATCAATGCATTTCCAATTGTATAACCTCTGAATGTTGAAAGTGTCAATCAAATTAAGGTAGAAATGCATGGCTTATCGGGTGAGGAAACAAGCATTGCAGTATACGACGCTGCGCTCATAACCCCCACAAAAAAGGAGACAAAAAAAACTGAATTGACTTAGAGTTTCACATGATTGTCATGATGTTAGAATAACGGTGTGTCAGTTCGACAGACAGAGCAGAGACGAGAAAAATGACAGCGACGTGAGTCGCATGCCAAGTCAAAGACGTGCATCCGATGATGCAGGAGGCATGGGGTGCCCTCCTGGCTGGCAGTGGTACGGGTGACAATGAAACAAAGGTGGTGTATGGTTGTGTGGTGTGTGTGTGTGTGTGTGTGTGAATGTGTGTGTGGTGTGTGTTGTGTGTGTGTTGTGTGTGTGTGTGTGTGTGGTGTGTGTGTGTGTGTGTGTGTGTGTGTGTGTGCACCCAAGGGGACGTTACATGTTTGTTTGTTTTTTGCATCGATGCATTTTTCCAATTTGTATAACCTCTGAAATGTTAGGAAAGTGTCAATCAAATTAAGGTAGAAATGCATGAGCTTATACGGGTGAGGGAGAATAGCAGTTCAGTAATACGAACGCTGCGCTCATTAGAAACCCAAAAAAAAAAAGGAGACAAAAAAACTATTGACTTAGAGTTTCCACATGACTGTCATGATGTTCAGAAAACGGTCGTGTCAGTTCGACAGACAGACAGACAGACAGAAGAAATGACAGCGACATGAGTCAGCAGTGCCAAGTCAAAGACGTGCATCCCCGAGTGCAGGCAGGGAGGCAGGGGGGCCCACCCTGGCAGACTGAGCACAGCCCAGGCTGGGTACCGGGTGCCGGCACAAAATATAAACGTCTTGGGAAAACAAACGAGAAAAGGATACGCGAGGTATCCGACCCCCCCCCCCCCTCCTCCTCCTTCCCCCTCTACCACCACACACACCACACACACACACACACACACACACACACACACACACACACACACACACACGCACACCACACACACACCACACACACACACACACACACACCACCAGAGTCCTAGGGATCTCCCCAAGGCACGGCAACCCTTCTGCTTCTCCCATGTGGTAGGGGATGGTGTTTGGGGGTCTATGGCTGTGAACTGTGTGATGGACAGATGTTGCAAGACTCGACTCGGTTTTTATCTCTGGGAAGAAACCCCAAAGTGGTTTAAATGGAGGCATGAACTCAACTCTATACACATTGACACAATGGCCCATAGGGATGGGCTACAGGCAAACAAATATACTGGATTTCACTGGATTAGAACTCACACAGGTGTTGTCTGAGGGGGTGTGGATGGAAAATGGCGGTGTTGAGTCAGTGAATTTTGGTGGCTCGTGAGAGTGTTTGGTCCGACTGGATTTTTGTGAGACATGATTGTATTGGGCGTGACTGGATTTTTTATGAGACATGATTGTATTGGGATTTTTGGACTGTGTTTGGTGTGGGATCATGGATGATTGGGCGTGACTGGATTTTGTGTGAGACATGATTGTATTGGTGTGACTGGATTTGTGTAGGACATGACTGTATTGGGTGTGACTGGATTTTTATGAGATATGACTGTATTGGTGTGACTGGATTTGTGTGGGATAGACTGTATTGGGTGTGACTGGATTTTGTGTGAGACATGACTGTATTGGGTGTGACTGGATTTGTGTGGACTATGACTGTATTGGGTGTGACTGGATTTGTGTGAGACATGATTGTATTGGGTGTGACTGGATTTGTGTGGGATATGACTGTATTGGTGTGACTGGATTTGTGTGAGACATGACTGTATTGGGTGTGACTGGATTTGTGTGGATATGACTGTATTGGGTGTGACTGGATTTGTGTGGGATATGATGTATTGGGTGTGACTAGGATTTGTGTAAGACATGACTGTATTGGGTGTGACTGGATTTGTGCAGGACATGATTGTATTGGTGTGGCTGGATTTGTGTAGGACATGATGTTTTGTTCAGACTGGATTTGGGTGGTCTGTTTGTTTCTGGTTGTCTGGTCTTGTCTGTCTGCTCTTTTTGTTTTCTTAGTCTGGCTAAGTGTGTCGTCTGGCTGGATGTGGCGAGACATCTGGGTGCTGTCCGTGTGATGGAGTTGGGTTGGCATCTGGTTTGTTATGACAGGCTGTACTGAAGTTTGTACTGAGGCTGTACTGACAGTTTGTACTGAGGCTGTACTGACAGTTTGTATGACAGGCTGTTGTAGTTTTTACTGAAGGTTGTACATGACAGTTTGTATGACAGTGTACTGACAGTTTGTCTGACAAGGATGTATGACAGTTGTACTGCATGGCTGTATGACAGTTTGTATGAGGCTGTACTGAAGTTTGTGACGGACAGGTATGGTGGGCATCAACATGTTGGTTGATAGGTTTGGGGAGTCAGTTGTTTGGTTGCGTACCTGCTGCTCTGTTCTAGTCGTAGTGTGTTGTCGTGGTTGTCGAACATCGTCGTCTTTGAAGTATGTGGTTGTGGTCGTGTTGTCTACAGGCTTATTGAACGTTTCGTCTGACAGGCGTTGTCGTTTCGTCGATCAGACTGTATGCGAC
>JAFLJL010001414.1:17500-20000 GCA_018398815.1 Conus ventricosus | reverse complement strand
TGTTGTATTGTTGTTGTCGTTGTTGTTGTTGTGTTGTTGTTGTTGTTTTTGGTGTGTTTTTGGTGTTGTTATTGTTGTGGAGTTGCTGTCGCCGTTGTTGTTTCTGCTTTCATGTTATTAGTGCAAATAACATCTTTGTCGCTGGATGAATTACGGCAAGATCTTACGTGTTGGGTTTCTAACTGCTTAAGTATATCAGATTTTATTGCTCATTAACAGTTGTCAGGCCTGTCTACATGTCTTGTCTCTCTACCGTCTATCGCTTATCACTACACAGATGTGTGGGTTTTCTGTTGTTTTACTGTCTATCGCTTATCACTACACAGATGTGTGGGTTTTCTGTTGTTTACTATCTATCGCTTATCACTACACAGTATGTGTTTGTGGTTTTCTATTGTTTTCTGTATCTATCTTATCCGTCAGATGTGTGTGGTTTCTGGTGCTCTATATCTACGTTTATTACTCTCAGATATGTGGTTTCTTGTGGCTCTAGTATCTAGTCTTTTATTACTCGTCAGATGTGTTGGTTTCTTGTGGCTCTAGTATCTAGCGTTTATTACTCGTCAGATGTGTTGGTTTCTTGTGGCTCTAGTATCTAGCGTTTATTACTCGTCAGATGTGTTGGTTTCTTGTGGCTCTAGTATCTAGCGTTTATTACTCGTCAGATGTGTTGGTTTCTTGTGGCTCTAGTATCTAGCGTTTATTACTCGTCAGATGTGTTGGTTTCTTGTGGCTCTAGTATCTAGCGTTTATTACTCGTCAGATGTGTTGGTTTCTTGTGGCTCTAATATATGATGTTTATCACTGTACAGATGTGTGGATTTCTTGTTACTCTAGTATGTATCGTTTATCACTGCACAGAAGTGTGTATTTCGTGTTGTTCTTGTATCTGTCAGTTTATTATTGCACATATTGTGGCTTTCTTATTGCTCTAAAAATCTTTTTGTTTATTACCACACAGATGTGTTGGTTTCACGTTGCTCTGCTATGTATGAGTTTAGTATAGCATGGATGTGTGGGTTTCTTATTGCTCTGGTACCTATTTGGTTATTACTTACGAATGGTCACCGACGTCTGGGTTTATAGTGGGTCTATTGTCTATTGCGTACGAGTGTCTGGTTTATTGTTATTCCAGTCTCTTAAGCTTATTACTTGCAAGGAGTCGGGGTCATTGTTGGTCTGTTGGTTGTGAGCCTCTCCAGTCGTCCAGGTGTTGTCCATAGTTAAGTTAATTACGACTGATTACACTCGTCTTGCTTTTGTGTTTCGTGTGCGTATGAAAGTTATTTCACGCACAGAGACGCGAGAATGAATGCAACAGATTTATGGATAATAGAGGTAAAGGTGAGAGAGAGAGAGAGAGAGAGAAGGAGAGAGGGGAGAGAGAGAGAGAGAGAGAGAGAGAGAGAGAGAGAGAGAGAGAGAGAGAGAGAGAGAGAGAGAGCAAACATTATGAACCTGGTCTGTGTTGAATATTACCCTTCTCTGGGTCACATTCAAGCCTGTTTCATCTTCTTGTTGTAAAGTCATTCTCTATATAAATTGCAAGCCATCAATTCCAAAACATCACTGTATCGCTATATTTTTCATAAAAAATAATTGTTCAATTTACCACTCAGCTTAATTTCAAACCCTCCATCCATAAACTATTACAACTTTTGAAAAAAATTCATATGTACTACCAAATTGACCGTTGAACCTATACTACTGCATTGAGCACGAATAAGACCTTTCTTTGTATCACAGAAGAAGTCGCTGAAAACATTACTACTTCCTGATGTTAAGATGCTTGAGAACAGTCTTTTCACTTCAAAATATTCCATCCTGAAAAGTGACCAGTCATGTTTTACGTAGTCCAATGATGGTTTCGTGTAAACCCTTCCCCATCTTCTAACCACCACCACCCCCACCACCACCCCACCACCACCACCACCTCCCCTGTTCTGCCTCCCACACTCGTTTTGTTGAATCACATTCTTTGCTGTTTGTTTCTAAGTTCTTATTTCTTGTTTGTTTGCTCCCGTGATCTATGGATGCATAATGGAAGTTGATCATAATGGAAGTTGATCATAATGGAAGTTGATCATAATGGAAGTTGATCATAGATTGAGAATGGAAGTGATCTATGAGTTGATCATAATGGAAGTTTACATTCATCAAGAATCTAATATTAACAATACAATCAACACACAAAATGAATGAAGAAATTAACCAACAAACCTTGTGTTCTAAAAGCCCAACATGTCATTCCCCGCACTTCCGTGATAGAGAGGGCGAAGGGACTAGCACTATCCACAGTGATAGAGAGGGCGAAGGGACTAGCACTATCCACAGTGATAGAGAGGGCGAAGGGACTAGCACTATCCACAGTGATAGAGAGGGCGAAGGGACTAGCACTATCCACAGTGCTAACGCGTACACGGGACATTGGCGCCAAGTCATTGCCGCTCCATCGGGTCTGAAAAGGTTAAGCGCTGTTGGCTGGAAAGCAAGTTTTGTC
>JAFLJL010001414.1:0-5000 GCA_018398815.1 Conus ventricosus | reverse complement strand
GGGGGGGGGGGGGGGGGGGGGGGGGGGGGGGTTTTTTTTTGGGGGGGGGGGTGGGGGGGTTTTCCGGTGGGGGGGGGCCCCGGGGGGGGGAGGGAGGGGGGGGGCCCCCCTTTTTTTCCTGTAAGGGGGGGGGAGGGGGGGAAATTTTTTTGGGGGGGGGGGGGGGGGGGGCCCCCCCCCGGGGGGGGGGGGGGGGGGGGGGAAACCCCCTTTTTCCCCCGGGGGGGGGGGGGGGGGTTTTGGGGGGGGGGGGGCATTTTTTTTCCTTTTTTTTTGGGGGGGGGGGGGGGGTTTGGGGGGCCCGGGCCCTTTTCCAAAAAGGGGGGGGGAAGGGGGGGGGGAAGGGGGAAAGGGGGGGGGGGGGGGGGGGGGGGGTTTTTTGGGGGGGGGAAGGGGGGGGGGTTTTGGGGGGGGGGGGGGGGGGTTTTTTTTGGGGGGGGGGGGGGGGGGGGGGGGGGGGGTTTTTTTGGGGGGGGGGGGGGGGGGGGGGGGGGGAACCCTTTTTTTTTGGGGGGGGGGGGGGGGGGGGGGGGGGCCCCCCTTTTTTTTTTGGGGGGGGGGGGGGGGGGGGGGTTTTTTTTTTTGGGGGGGGGGGGAAAAGGGGGGGGGGGGCCCCCCTTTTTCCTTTTTTTTTGGGGGGGGGGGGGGGGGGGCCCCAAACTTTTTTCCCTTTGGGGGGGGGGGGGGGGGGAAAGGGGGGGGCCCTTTTTTTCCCCCCCCGGGGGGGGGGGGGGGGGGGGGGGGGGGGTTTTTCCCCCGGGGGGGTTTGGGGGGGGGGGGGGGGGCCCCCGGGGGGGTTTTGGGGGGGGGGGGGGGGGGGCCCGGAATTTTTTTTTTTGGGGGGGGGGGCCCCCCCTTTTTTTGGGGGGGGGGGGGTTTTTTTGGGGGGGGGGGGGGGTTTTTCCCTGTGGGGGGGGGGGAGGGGGGGGGGGGGTTTTTTGGGGGGGGGGGGGGGGTTTTTTTTTGGGGGAAAGGGGGGGGGGGGGGGGGGTTTTCCCCCGGGGGCCCGGGGTAGGGGGGGGGGGGGAAAGGGGGCCCCCCTTTTTTTTTGGGGGGGGGGTTTGGGAATTTTTTTTTTTTTGGGGGGGGGGGGGGGGGGGGGGGGGTGCCCCCCCTTTTTTTTTTTTGGGGGGGGGGGGGGGGGGGGGGGGGGGGGCCCTCCGGTTTTTTTTTGGGGGGGGGGGGGGAGGGGGGGCCCCTTTCTTTTTTTGGGGGGGGGGGGGGGGGGGGGGGGCCCCCCGGGGGGGGGGTTTTGGGGGGGGGGGGGGGGGGCCCTTTTTGGGGGGGGCCCCGGGGGGGGGTTTTTTAAAAGGGGGGGGGGGGGGGGGGGGGGGGTTTTTTGGGGGGGGGGGGGGGGGGGTTTTTTTTTGGGGGGGGGGGGGGGGGGGGGGGGGGGGGGGGAAAAAAAGGGGGAAGGGGGGGGGCCCTTTTTTTGGGGGAAGGGGGGGGTTTTTTTTTTTTTGGGGGAAGGGGGGGGGGGGCCCGTTTTGGGGGGGGTTTTCCCTTTTGGGGGGGGGGGGGGGGGGGGGGGGCCCCCAAAGGGGGGGGGGGGGGGGGGGGGTTTTTTTGGGGGGGGGGGGGTTTTTTTTTTAAAAGGGGGGGGGGGGAAGGGGGGGGGGGGGGCCCCCGGGCCCCCTTTTTTGGGGGGGGGGGGGGGGGTTTCCCCCTTTTTTTTTTGGGGGGGGGGGGGGGGGGGGGGGGGAAGGGGGCATTTTTTTTTTTTTGGGGGGGGGGGGGGGGGGAGGGCCCCTTTTTTTTTTTTGGGGGGGGGGGGGGGGGGGGGGCCCCCCCCCCTTTTTTGGGGGGGGGGGGGGGGGGGGGGGGGGCGGGGTTTTTTTTTTTTTTTTTGGGGGGGGGGGGGGGGGGGGGGGGGCCCCCCGGGAATTTTTTTTCCCGGGGGGGGGGGGAATTTTTTAAAGGGGGGGGGGGGGGGGAAAAACCATCCGTTTTTTTTGGGGAAGGGGGGGGGGGGGGGGGGCCATTTTTTTTAAAGGGGGGGGGGGGGGGGTTTGGGGGGGGGAAAACCCCCCCCCCCCCCGGGGGCGGGGGGGGGGGGGGGGGGGCCCCTTCTTTTTTTGGGGGGGGGGGGGGGGGGGGGGCCCCCCCCTTTTTTTTGGGGGGGGGGGGGGGGGGGGGGGCCCCCCCCCCCGGGGGGGGGGGGGGGGGGGGTGGGCCCCCCCCTTTTTTTTTGGGGGGGGGGGGGGGGAAGGGGGGAAGGGGCCCCCTGGGGGGGGGGGGGGGGGGGGGGGTTTTCCCCCGGGGGGGGGGGGGGGGGGGGGGGGGTTTTTTCCGGGGGGGGGGAAAAGGGGGGGGGGGGGCCGGGGGCCCTTTTTTTTTTGGGGGTTTTTTGGGGGGAAAGGGGGGGGGGGGGGAAAGGGGGGGGGGGGAAAGGGGGGGGGGGGCCCCCTTTCCCTTTGGGGGGGGGGGGGGGGGGGGGGGGGGTTTTTTCCCCTTTTTTGGGGGGGGGGGGGGGGGTGGAATTTTTTTTCCCCCGGGGGGGTTTTTAAGGGGGGGGGGGGGGGGGGGGCCCCAGGGGGGGTTTTGGGGGGGGGGGGGGGGGGGGGGGTTTTGGGGGAAGGGGGGGGGGTTTTTGGCCGGGGGGGGGGGGGGTTTTTTTTTGGGGGGGGGGGGGGGGGAAGGGGGGGGGGGGGGGGGGGGAAAAAAGGGGGGGTTTTTGGGGGGGGGGGGGCCCCTTTTTTTGGGAAGGGGGGGGGGGGGGGGGGGGGGGGGGGGGGGTTTTTTTTTTTTTTGGGGGGGGGTGGGGGGGGGGGGGGGCCATCCTGCCCCCCCGGGGGGGGGGGGGGGGGGGGGGGGGCCGGCACCCCCCCCTTTTTTTAAAGGGGGGGGGGGGGGGGGGGGGGGGCCGGGGGTTTTTTTTTTCCCTTTTTTTTTGGGGGGGGGGGGGGGGGGGGGTTTTTCTTTTTTGGGGGGGGGGGGGGGGGAAAAAAACCCCCCCCTTTTTTTTTGGGGGGGGGGGGGGGGGGGCCCCAAAGGGGGGGGGGTTTTTAAAAATGGGGGGGGGGGGAAGGGGGGGGGGGCCTTTTTTCCCCCCCGGGGGGGGGGGGTTGGGGGGGGGGGGGAGGGGGTTTTTTTTTGGGGGGGGGGGGGGGGGGGGGGGGGGGTTTTTTTTTTTGGGGGGGGGGGGGGGGGGGGGGGGCCCCCCCTTTTCCTTTGGGGGGGGGGGGGGGAGGGGGGGGCGGGCCCCCCCCCTTTTTTGGGGGGGGGGGGGGGGGGGGGGGGCCCCTTTGGGGGGGGGAAAGGGGGGGGGGGGGCCCCCTTTTTTTTTGGGGGGGGGGGGGGGGGGGGGGGGAGGGGAAAAACCCTTTTTTCCCCCTTTAAAAGGGGGGGGGGGGGGGGAAAAGGGGCCCCCCTGTTTTTTTTAAAAGGGGGGGGGGGGGGGGGGGGGGGGGGCCCCCCCCTTTTTCCCCCCGGGGGGGGAAAGGGGGGGGGGGGGGGGGGGGGCCCCCCGGGAATTTTTTTTGGGGGGAAGGGGGGGGGGGGGGCCCCCCCTTTTTTTTTGGAAAGGGGGGGGGGGGGGAGGGGGGAAAACCCCTTTTTTTTTTTGGGGGGGGGGGGGGGGGGGGGGGGAAAACCCTTTTTTTTTTTTGGGGGGGGGGGGGGGGGGGGGGGGGAAAAGGGGGGGGGGGGGTGGGGGGGGGGGGGGCCCCTTTTTTTTGGGGGGGGGGGGGGGGGGGGGGGGGGGGGCCCCCACCCCTTTTTTTTTTGGGGGGGGGGGGGGGGGGGGGGGCATCCGCTTTTTTTTTGGGGGGGGGGGGGGGGGGGGGGGGGCCCCTTTTTCCCTTTTTTTTGGGGGGGGGGGGGGGGGGGGGGGGGAAAATTTTTTTTTTTGGGGGGGGGGGGGGGGGTTTCCCCCCCCCCCCTTTTTTTGGGGGGGGAGGGGGGCCTTTTCGGGGGGGGGGGGGGGGGGGGGGGAAGGCCCCTTTTTTTTGGGGGGGGGGGGGTTTTTTGGGGGGGGGGGCCCCTTTTCTTTTTTGTAAGGGGGGGGGGGGGGGGGGGGGGGGTAGGGAGGGGGCAGTGCAGCACTCCTGTCTTTTCCTGTAAGGGGGGGGGGGGGGTAGGGAGGGGACAGTGCAGCACTCCTGTCTTTCTCCTGTAAGGGGGGGGGGGGGGGTAGGAGGGGCAGTGCAGCACTCCTGTCTTTCTCTGTAAGGGGGGGGGGGGGTAGGAGGGGGCAGTGCAGCACTCCTGTCTTTCTCTGTAGGGGGGGGGGTGGGTAGGGATGGGGGACAGTGAGCACTCTGTCTTTCTCTGTAAGGGGGGGGGGGGGGTAGGGAGGGGCAGTGCAGCATCTGTCTTTTCCTGTAAGGGGGGGGGGGGTGGGGGGCAGTGCAAGCGGGGGAGGGAGGGGCAGTGCAGCACTCCTGTCTTTCTCTGTAAGGGGGGGGGGGGGGGGTAGGAGGGACAGTGCAGCACTCTGTCTTTCTCCTGTAAGGGGGGGGGGGGGGGTAGGGAGGGGGCAGTGCAGCATCTGTCTTTTTTCCTGTAAGGGGGGGGGGGAGGGAAGGGGCAGTGCTGCACTCCTGTCTTTCTCCTGTAAGGGGGGGGGGGGTTGTGGGAGGGGGCAGTGCAGCACTCCTGTTTTCTCTGTAAGGGGGGGGGGGTAGGAGGGGATTGTGCAGCACTCCTGTTTTCTCTGTAAGGGGGGGGGGGTGGGGGTGGACGGGGCGTAGTCCGTTTTCTCCTGGGGGGGGGGGGGGGGTTTTTTTTGGGGGGGGGTAGGAGGGGAGTCGCATTTTTCCTGTAGGGGGGGGGGGGTAGGGGGGGGGAGTCTTCTTTCTCTGTAAGGGGGGGGGGGGGGGGGGCCTTTTTCCCTTTTTTTAGGGGGGGGGGGGGGTTTTCCCCCCCCCGGGGGGGTGGGGGGGGGGGGGGGGGGGGAGCACCTCTCTTCCCCTAGGGGGGGGGGGGGGGGGAGGGGACGTCCTTTTTCCTTAAGGGGGGGGGGGTTTGGGGTAGGAGGGGGGCATTTTTCTTGGGGGGGG
>JAFLJL010001412.1:0-35000 GCA_018398815.1 Conus ventricosus | reverse complement strand
TGTGTGAATCGTGATTTGAAAGCGTCAAGTCACGTGATGGCATTGATTGTCTCCTCTGGCAGCGAGTTTAAATCTTCGTGGGTATTAGGGAAGAGAGATTTTGGCTGTCCGTGTTCACGTGTTTGGGCCTAGGATCTTGTGTTTGTTTACGATTGGGACCTTGTATTCATCTTGTAGGTTGTTTTTTGTTTGTTTTTTGTTTTGTTTTTTTTGCCTTGAGTTTGTCTGCTGTCAACTTTGCTGTGTTCATCTTGTGCATTACCACTGGCCATAGTGTTCATCCGTGTTTGTCTCAGCAGAGTTTGTTAGCAGTATTTTTAATCACGTTGGTCAGTGTTTTTTTTAGCCTCTGTGTTCGTCTACGGTTAGAGCTCCAGAGGCGTAGTGTCTGCTAGTCTTCAAACTGTATTTGGGCCATGTGTGGTGTTCTGGCCGTATGTTCTTCTAGTGTTTTGGCCATGTTTTGGCCATGTGTTCTTCTGATGTTTGACCATGTGTTCTTTTGGTGTTTTGACCATGTGTTTTTCTGGTGTTTTGGCTATGTGTTCTTCTGGTGTTTGGGCCATGTGTTCTTCTGATGCTTTGGCCATGTGTTCTTCTGATGTTTTGGCCATGTTTTTCTGGTGTTTTGCCATGTGTTCTTCTGATGTTTTGGCCATGTGTTCTTCTGATGTTTTGGCCATGCGTTCTTCTGATGTTTTGGCCATGCGTTCTTCTGATGTTTTGGCTGTGTGGTCGTCTTCTTTTGCTTTGTCTTCTTCCAGTGTTATACACCGCTGTTCGTCTAGCGTTTTGGCAGTCCTGTGTTTTGGTCTTGTGTCAGTTTTTTCTTGTTTTGGCCTGGTGTTCGTCGAATGTTTGGGAGATGTTTTTTTCATAGACAATCTTCGCTGGATTGAGCCGAATAGTAGGCCTAACGCAGTCATGCATGCAATCCGGCATCCAGATGGATACGAACCACTCGACGATGGTGCAATAAACCCACACAACTGGTTTCCGGGAATGGAGAGAAGACATGTAGAGGGGAGGGAGGGGGAGAGTGTGAACTAGGTTAACTCTGTAGGCTAAGCTTGAAGGGCGAGACTTGCTCTGACACACCACCTGTCTGTGTGTACAAGAAGGCACCCAATAGGAAAGACGCAGGGTGGTGGGGAAAACGAGGAAGGTGGGACTGTGAAGAAGTGGAGAGAAGGGTGGGGGTTGAAAAAAAAAAACAGTCCATCATGTAAGGCCTGCAAAAAAAAAAAAAAAAAAGGCCCTACTTTTACTTTTTCTGCTACCACCTAGCAGCCACGCAAGCGGCACACACACACACGCACACACACCCCACGCAGACACTCGGCGCTCCCAACCACTCGCCCGCTCGCGGACTCATCTCCCGCGCTGATGCAGTGGTGAGGCAAGAACACGGCGGTACTTGCCAATAAAAGACGGTAGGCGCATTTCAGGCAGACAGTGAAGTGTGCAACCGTGCGCAACGAATTTGTGGGCTTTGAATTGATACAACAACAACAACAACAACAACGTAAGAAACGAGAACATGTTTCGTGCGGTTATCGTCGCATTCGGTAAGTTCATTTTGTAGTGCCAGCTCCGTTATCGTCTGCTCCATCTCAGTTCTTGCATACTAGCCTTGAACGCGAGGTTTTCGTCTCAAAGCGAGTTCGCTTTACTCTTGCATTGCTACTTCAGCTTCCTTGTGTGTTTAGTAGGCTGAAGTCTTGGAGCCTGTGGCGAGCATGTAGGACCCATAACAACATTGATGGTTTGCAGGCAGCGTTTTTTTCCCACTTTTTTTTTTTAATCCGCTTAATTAAAGTTAACCCAGTTTTTTTCACGGGACAGGAGTAGGCCTAATAATAAAACCAGGATTTTTGTTTTTGCTCGTGTTTTGTTTTGTTTTGTTTTTTTTCGTTTCGTTTTGTCAGCTATTTAATGCCACGATTCCTCGCCAACTTGTCCGTGAACAACATGTCTTTTAGGGCCTTCGGCTGATAGGACGTTAATCGCACCTGTAGCCTCCTGTTTGATAATGCTTGGATCAAAGACGGTAATGTCTTTTTGCTTGGATGGAACTGATTTCGTGGCATGTTGCCAACTGGTGGTTGCAAACACTGGCTGCATACATCATGTTTCATCGATTGCTCATGTGTCCGTCCATGGAGGATGTATCTCGTTTGACGAAACACACAGCCCACAGAGTCGTTAGTGGACCATGTGAGTTACGTGCTGAGTGTTGTTGGTGCAGCCTTAGAGAGGCCGTTGTCCCTGTGGTGACCCTGATGTATTGTGAAGTGTAGTAGTCAGAAGTTGGCACATCCCACGATAGCTGTACGACTGACTGCACTGCATCTCTCCTGTCTGCCAGCTCCAGTACGTCCTGCTGCAAAGTGTTGGTTTAAATAACTTGGTTTCAAAGTGAGATGACTGCAGGCGGAAACGGAAACAAACTTTTAAAAAAAGATTCACTGTTCCGCCGAACGAGAGACAACAGTTTCAAGACAAAACACGACGCGTTTCGACGTCTTTGGTCTTCTTCAGGTTAGACAAAGAACATAATTGAAGACCATGAAAACGAGGCACGAACGGTCACTTATCCAGAATTGATGTGGTATGAAAACCGCTCCAGATCTATTTTCGTTATTTTCCATTCCACATCCATTTTGTGCCCAATTTAAGGAGATGCAAGACCGTTCTTTGTTTTCAATGTCTTGAATGTTGTTTGTCTTGGCTGATAAAAGGTCATAGAGGTCAAAACGCGTCGTTTTTTGTCTTGTGACTTGTTTGTCACTTTCGTTCGGCGGAACTGTAAATATTCCTTCAAGTTTGTTTAAAGTTATTTGAGCAAAATTTTAAAAAACGCCCAGATTTGATTGTTCATACACCGAAGACCGAGAGGTGACGAGATCAAAAATGTAATGTAAAAGTCTACGTGATAGTAATGTCAAAACTATTACGTTTTTTACATGTAAAGCTCCCCACGCGTACAAGATGTTTTCCCATCAAACACTTGAAGCTAATTTAAAGAAATATAAAATCATTGTGTATTGCTTCTTTATAATGTTAGAGTGGTCTCATTGTGTCTTGCTGCTGAGGTTTCGACGTTTGTCGGAAAAACGCATGTGTTTGGGAGGGGAGGGGTTCCAAAGGAAATCTTTTCCATTTAGCGCAACAGCTGAATCTATTTGACAAACGTGTGTAGAGTTTTAACTCCAGACGAAATTTAGTATTGACCAATTAATAAAAAAAAACACGATTTGCATCTTCTAAAAACAATTGAATTAAATTAATTAGTTGGAGCAGGCAAAAGGCTATTATTCATATATTTATTGAAGCGTGTAATATGCATTTGCATATATGATACAATTGTACTGCATTGTGTAACTTCATGACATATTCTCTGTGCGGGATTCTAACTTACTGGCTGTAAATTTTAGTTCGTCTATCAGAGTGGGCTTTTGTGCCGAATTTTGCCATCAGGGACATGTCCTTTTCTGAGGTGAGATCTTTTACATGTGTAAAGTACATGCTGCATATAGAACCTCGGTTTATGATCTCATCCAAAAGACCAGCTCCTAGATCACCGTAGATGGTCTCGTTAAACATAAAGGTTGGGAGTAGACGTTGGTGGGTGGGTGGGGAGGGGGGAAGAGGGGTGTCGCATGTAAGACAGAATCCTTCATAGACACGGGTTTCTCGCGCATCTTATTCAGCAAGGAGATAGGAGAAACTTGTCTCAACTGGCACATCGTTAAAAAAAAAAAAAAAAAAAAAAAGCAACAGATCTATATTTGCATTGCCTCTTGAACATCAAAATAACTTAAATCATAACAGCTCAATGTTGCATCCACAGCCCCCCCCCCCCCCCCCTCCCCCGCAAGATTACACAAAAAACCCCGAAGACCCGACTTTAGAAATTGGTGGATAAATGGAAGGTGACCCAAGGACGAAATCGCGAAATTATTCGTGCGGATCCGGTCTGAATCTGGATCAAAGGGCTGATCCAGAATCCGAAAGCCGATAATACATTTTGGTCAGGGTGAACACGTAGAGCTTTCGTCTGAGCAGTAATTAGGCACCCCAAATGTCAATAATAGGTGGATGAAAATGTCGATGACAACGACGATGATAGTAGTAATACAGATAATAACATTGCTTATCACAAGACAATAATGACATGTAGACAGCTCTTGGGAGAATGCAGTCTTCCATCAAAGTCGAACGGATCTTGGGTCCACTCTTTGATCGGGATTCACTCAACGGACCCCTACCACTGAAATGATGTTCATCTTAGGCCTCATATGTTGTATCCTTTAGCCTAATATGAATGGTGTAGCAGATTTGCCCTCCCCCCCCCCTTTTTTTTTTTTCTCTCCCTCCATATACGTGTCTTTGATCCGGATTCGTAATCCATACCCAAATGTGATGGCTTCGTTCTTGGCCGGATTCCATCATTTTTGCCAAGCTTGGTTAACTTTGGTTTTGCAGTTTTTTGTATTTATTTATTTTTTTAACAATCTTGCACACGGGCAGACAAATGAGCAGACTCGAATGAAAAGGTACCGCTGGCAGAGGTCAGAGTAAAGCCAAGACCCATCGCAGATCATCTGTATCATGCTTGAAATGTGGACAGGGGGTGTATAGATCTAAATGTAGATCTAGGACCAGGACAGTTCTCGTGCAGCGAGAATAAGAAGCAACGTGGGGATGACCCCAGTTAAAGTTAGGCTACTGACGGACCAACTTAAGTAGCGCTTCAAATGTCTCTGCTGTGAGTTTTAACCCCCCATTGTGAAAAATTACGGATTTCTTTTTGAATAGCGTCTTCCACTGTGGATCAAAAGAATTCATTGGGCTAAGGCTTAAGTGCCATGGGTCAGCCTGCCATCTAGTGTGTGTGGTGTGTGTGTGTGTGAGGGAGGGAGGGAGAGAGAGAGAGAGAGAGAGAGAGCAAATTCGCCGACTGGTCCTGGCTGACACTGGTTGTGATCAGTTTGCATGGAAATCGTCAAAAGCCATGGAGGGAGAGAAAAGAAAGTCATGTGTGCGCCATATGCAGACTTTTTCAGCTGACGGCAACTGGCAGCGTTTAGTAAGAATGGACCCCAACACAAACAAAAAGCTGGACTGCTGACTCTTAAAAATATTCAGTTTAATCAACCTTCAGTTGTAGGCGCTCCAAAATAAACAAAAACAAACAAAAAAGACGCTGTTTTAAAATGATGTAACCCATTTTATATTACTGGCTATGTCATATGTTGGGACACTTTTTTTTTGTTGTTATACTTTTTCTTGTGGAGAAGTTAGAAAATATGCGATTAGCAACGAAGCAGGATCCGTCATGTGATCTGGATCAGTACCACGAATCTTCCCCCTAATACAACGGGCTTGTTCCTGGACCACTACCCATCTTTGACGAAGTATGGTGAAAATAGGTCAGGCCATAGGCCCCAGTCGTTTTTATGTGTGTCCTGCCAACAAATCAACTAAACAACATACATAGGTGAAAGCGTAACCTCCTAGGTGGAAGTAATGATAGGCCTAATAATATTGATAATGATATAGCAACAACAAACAACAGCAACAGTAACAATAGTAATAGTAATGATAATATAATGATGATAGCATCACTTTGTACCTCTCTTCCCCTATGAAAGCATTCCACCAGTTAACTTTTAAGCTAATCCAATGCAGTCTAACAAGACGCGCGTGCCCTCGAGTTTTATCGATATATCTATCTGCCATCTTTGATATGCAGCAGAGTACACGTATTTACGATCTACAAAGTATCCGAGTATGGTGACAAATCATTACTTCACCGATTCTTGCGCGTTTCTCCGATCTGCATTAGAAGGAAATATCTAAAGGTCGACCTTCAGGTCAATCGAGAGGCCTGTTGTTGTATCACTGTCACTGTCTCACGACAGTATGCTTCAAGGCACCATGAGGAACACATGGATTGTCGAAGACATGTTTGACCGCATACACTTCCATGGTTTGTTTGAAAGACGTTGATGAAAGCAGTATTTATACACTCCTACGATATGTTTAAAAGAACAGTCTGAAATGGGCACAGCCTTGGTGCTGTCCGATGATTTGCACTAAAGACATTTTTAGATGGAGGCAGGCTCGGTCCATTACCATGGTTTTGTTCAGAAAACGTTTCTGACATTGTTATGCAGCCTACGCGAACTGCGCTGCTGGTGTCTGTGTTGAGAGATGCTGAGTGTAGGTGTGATTTTGTAAAACTTAAAGTCATAATTCCACACCAGTCAGCCACGAATAGGCATGGCAGATTTACGATCAGCTGCCTTCTTGAAATTGATAAAGCCGTGTAACCTATGTGGCCTTAAAGTTGTTTCGCAGGTGGTTAGGGTAATCAAGCCACATCAGTGTGTGCATGTGTGTGTGTGTGTGTGTGTTGTGTGTGTGTGTGTGTGTGTGTGTGTGTGTGCTGTGTGATGTGGTGTAGGCACGCGCGCGCATGCGTGTGCATGTTGTGTGAAATTAATTACTTTGAAATTGTGCACCCCACCCCACCCACTTTCCATGACAAGCGCATGGTGCTCGCTCGCTCCGTCAGAAATCAAATTATTTTCCATTTCTTGTACCAACAAGCAGAGGCTGCATTTATTTTGGTAGCGTGTCTTATTTATTAAAATATTCATTTGAATATATCAAAATATGTTTCAAGTATGAAAAAAAAAAATCTTCTCTCAGTTAACTTAAACCTGTCTGTATATCTGTCGATGGTTCGATCTATCTGTCTGTCTTTGTCTCTCTCTCTTCTCTCTCTCTCTCTCTCTCGCTCGCTCCTTCGTGTTCACACTTTATGCCCCAAATCCCCCTTGTTTTTAGTGTCTTTTTCTTTCTTTCTGTTTCTCCACTCGCACGCACGCACACGCACACGCACCCCCCCCCCCCCCCCCACACACACACACAGACTTACACACACACACACACACACACACACACACACACACTGCGATGAAAATCTCTGGACGCGAACGAGTGGATTTCTTTCTCGACCGCCTTTGTTGTTGGGTTGTTTTTTTTGTGTTTTTTTTTTTTTATCAGGAGGGTGGATATGGAGATTCAGGAGCCATACTGTGTCCACTCCTCCTAATCAGTCCCAGGGGAAGAAGCAATCTGGCTGGGAGAGAGGCACTTCTGCCCGTTCTGTGAGCGAGATCACACGGTGAGATCCCAAAGAGCGGGAATCTCGCGGTCGTGAGCACTTGCATTGTTGGCCACGGAATGCGCATCTCCTTCCCTCCGCTAGTCTGTGGCAGGACAGTTAATCGATAGCTGACCCTCACGAGCAATGAGGAGAGATCAATGCTTGTACCAAGAATAGATGGCCGCCGCGTAGAACACGCCTGACTTGGCGTTGAATTCGGCAAGACTTCGACTCTGGACATGAATTGTTTGCCTGCTGGAAAGAACACTGGACTTTGCCAACAAACGTTGAGTGGGGAAGTAGCAGCCATATTGATTGCCCTTTGACAGACAAAGTTGCATCAGAAAATTACAAAATCAAATAGACTTTTAAAAAAAAAAATATGCTCTTCTCTGAGTTTGCTTTAAATGTTCGCCTTGAGCTGGGAGCGTGCTGTTTGTGTACAACAAAATTAAAAGACCGAGAGCGACCCAACCCGAATGAAAGACGTGTGACCCAGTGGTATCGGAAGATGAGATGCACGCATCGATGAGAGGGGTTGGGAAGGGGGAAGGGATTGGGGAGGGGAAGGGGGAAAGAGAGGTGGGGGGGGGGGGGGCATCATTACACTCTGCCAAATTTTGTATCAAATTAGGGAAGAGTTAAGAGTCAGGGAAGGGAGAAGGTTCATCTTCCAACTTTGATTTTCATGAAAGTGTGTGTGTGTGTGTGTGTGTGCGTGTGCGTGTGTGTGACATTCATTTAAAAGTAGAGGGAGTAAGGGGCTCCCTTTTATTTATTTATTTATCTTTTTTTTAATGTTACATCATAGGTGTTCTCTCATCTTCCAATTTTTTTTGTAAAAGCGGGGAGGGTGGGGGTAGGGGCGCACCATGACATGCCGTCCACATTTTGGGGCCTCAAATATTGGGGTGGGGGAAGCAGGTTGTTCCCCCAATTTTCAGGAGGAGGGGTGCACCTGCCACCTGTTCCACCACAATCCTGACGCCACTGTGACCATGGACAGCAACTATGGGAGATGCATTCGTCTTAGTAGGCTTACGTGCCAAAGCACGCGTACGCACGCACACACGTACACACACACACACACACACACACACACACACACATAGTCATGAACACCCCCCCCCCCCCCCCCACTGCCCTCCGTTTGGGTTTCAAACAAAAAGCCAAGAAGAAAGAATGGATTTTTTTTTTGTTATGTTTTGAAACACTCCCACGTAAATCTGTCCCAGGAGCAATTAGGACGGAGTCATTTCAGCGTGGGGTTCAGGCAGGGTGTCTGCATGTTTGCCCAGAGATAGAATTTTTTTTTTTTTTTTTTTTAAAGTCCGAGTTCGCAGATGTTGCGAGTACGAAAATCCCGTCGTGCCTATCAAAATTCTCGACGGCCTCGTTTTCATTTAACGCCCATCTTGCGCCGAATTTGGCAAAGAAAAGTGATTGCCTGAAGAAGACCTAGGAGGTCGAAACGCGTCGTGTTTTGTTTTGTGATTCGTTTGTAAACGTTGTTCGGCGGAGTTATTATAAATACTTTTTTTTAATTGTTTAGATTTCAACCTGCAGTCGCCTCACTTTGCTACTAAAATTGGCATTGTTGAAACCTTTCTGAGTGTGTTGTCGTCCTGGTGAGTTCATCTGGCAGTGTGTGTTGGGTCCTCTGGGCCCACTCTCCCAACATGTTCATCGCCATTGACTCATGTTTGGTGAAAAGTTGACATGAAATGTAGATGTCACTATTGAATATGTTGGATGATTGATGTATACTGACTTCCATAAAAAACGCGAAAGCAAAACAAGCTGAAGGTTAGGGGCGAATTTTATTGGTCACAATTGTACAGAGTGGAAGCGAGAATTCAACGTGATTTGATTCATTACACCGTAATGTGTGAAAATGTCATCAGCAATATGTCTTTGTATGGAAAATCCAAGGTCACGTGACAAACCAGCTTGAAGTCCTAATACCGTGTGTGGCCACCATTTGCGTTGACAACTGCTTGACACCTGCGGCTCAATGAGTGGACCAGGTGGTTGATGCTTCCCCTTGGCACACCAGCCCACACATGGACGATGGCCTGGTGAAGTTGAGCCGCTGTTGCTGGTCGTGGACGCAGGAGGTCCAACCGTCTGCCAAGTTCATCCCAAAAATGTTCTATTCGGTTTAAATCAGGACTGAGGGCTGGCCAGGCAGCACATTGACGTTCTTATGCTGAAGAAATTGCTGGGTGGCCCTGGCGGTGTGTGGTCTTGCATTGTCCTGTTGGAATGTCCAGTTTGGGTGTTGCGCAAAAAAAGGATCGACATGGGGTCTGAGCACCTGGTTGATGTAGCGCTGTGCATTGACACCCTGTCCGCGACCAGGACCAGTGTTCTGAAAGATGACTGGTCCTATGGCGTGGTTAATGCCAATTGCACCCCATATCATAACGTTCGGGCCCCCCAGGGGTTCCGCTCTACCACACAGGAGTCAGCATAGCGTTCACCAGGTCGACGCCATATTCTGACACGACCGTCAGCCATGTCAATACAAAAACGGCTCTCATCTGAGAACAGTATGCGTCCCACTGCTGCCTGCGCCAGTTGATTCGGGCTTGTGCCCACTGCAGCCTGTCCTGCCGGTGTCTTGGTGTCAGTACCGGACCTCTGTGAGGACGCCTACATGCCAGCCCGTTCTCCTGAAGATGCCGCCGCATAGTGTTGAGGCTGATTTGTTGCTGGAGATTCCCAGGCACCTGTCGAGCAGTGTTAGCGGCTGTTTGCCGCCTGTCCCGCAGATGGGTTCGAACAAGATGGCGATCCTCTCTTTGTGTGGTGACCGTGACCCAAGGACGGCCTGGCCGGGGACGATCATCAGTGGTACCAGTGACTCGCATGCGGTGCTGCAGACGATAGATGGTTGAGATGTGGACGTTAAAGATGTTGGCGACCTGCCTGGCATCCACACCAGCCTCCAGATGGCCTAGGGCACGATTGCGTTCCTCTGCTCGTAGTCTTGGCATCTCTGTAGCGCTCAGACGGCAAGTCGTTACCTGAACCTTGTAGCGCGGCTTTATAAAGGCTGCATGCCTGCGTACTTGTCGCTGGTTAACTTTGCTCTGCATGGTGTGCACGTGCCTCACATGCAGCAACCAGTTTGCCATTTTTGTTGACCCTCCAATGCCGGGAATGATGTGTTGCTCACACAATTTTTTCACTGCACGTGAGTCTTGGACCCAAACAACTTGCCACAATGGTTCAATATTGTATATTCACCCCTTTTCACCCGAAAAATAGCCTTTCAAATTTTCGCGTTTTTTTATGGAAGTCAGTATAGATTGAAGATAGCCGCCTGGTATTTCTTACCAAGCCACAAAAATTGTCACTTACTGTTATCGTGTGCCATCGTGTACCGGTGGAAATGGAGGACACGTATAAACATCGCATGCATCCTATGTGAGAAACTGGAGGAATAAACGAGATAAATGAAAATGATTGACTGATATTTGAATGGTACGGGAAACGACTGAATGAGCGCCAGTAGGCTGCTCTTCGGCCGGCTCTACCTGGGTAGGCAGCCCGTTGAGCGAGTGAGGTGTTTACTGTAAAGCGCTTAGAGCTTGGTCTGTGACCGAGGATAGGCGCTATATAAGTACCCAATATAATAATAATGATTCAGCAGGGTGCCCAGGTTAGGTCAGTGTTTAGGTCAGTCAGAAGAGTGCTTGGGAGAGCGAAGACATCTGCCAAAGTTGAGCCATAGGGTTTAGAAATTTCTGGATTCGCGCTTTTTGTTCTCTGTCTGTCTGTCTGTCTGTCTGTCTGTCTGTCTCTCTCTCTTCTCTCTCTCTCTCTCTCTCTCTCTCTCTCTCTCTCTCTCTCTCTTCCCTTGTCTGGCTCCCGGCAAGACGTGTTTTGAGCGGCTCTGATAAGTTTGAACCACTATCACCTGTAATCCTTTTAGTATGCCCGTCGAAGGTCATCCACATGTTTTAAAAACTATACGCTTAATGCTGCTCTGCTGGAAATGAGGCTGTCCTCATTTAAAATTGAGGGGCAGAGGCAAACAAACGGTCGTCATTCTGCGGTTAACGACTACCGACCAGTCCCCTGCCACTCGAAACGAAAACCACCGTGCTGTCTACCGACGAAAGTGTCCGTCGCTGGTGAACAGAAACAGAGCGGACAGCCAGAGAAAGAGACAGTAGTGTGAACTTTCATCTTCTCCGACGCCACCAAGCCTGTTTTATAACGACAGTGCTGACAACAGCTAAGCTGTGTGTGGTGACGTGTTGCTGTGTGATAACCACCCCTCTCTCCTTCGCTATACCAGCCTGCACGAGATACACAGTACTGTGTGATAACCACCTCTATCCCTCGCTATACCAGCCTGCACGAGATACACAGTATAATGACATTCAGCAGGAAATTGACATTAGGAAGTGTGACAAACAGTCTGTGACAGTCGCTTTCGATGAAGCGCCCCAATGCTGGGTTTGGTGTCGGTCAGACCAAATGTTGTTGCTCAAGCTGTGTTGACGAGTCGAGTGCAGTTATATCTGAAGAGGACAGACCACCACTGACTGAAAAGGCCAGTACACGGTGCAGGACCGAAGATGAAGCAGTAGAGCTAATCATGAATTACAGGGAAGAAATGATCCGGAGGATAGTTCTCTAGTGAATGATCCTGCAGATACCGTGACAAAAAGTGACATACTGGCATATTGACTGGACATGAGAAGAAACATGGACAGTCTTTCCTATACTGTTAGGGGGAGACGTGAAACTGACTTTCAACAGCACAGCTGTCAACAACGGAAATGTTGATGAAAGTGGATAAACTTGTTGGCGATCATGTTGATCGTAACATCAGTGTTCATGCAGTTGGACAACTCATTTCGTGGTGTTATTTTTCTGCCATGTATTGGATGTTTATTTTTTTACATTTATTTTATGAACAGCTCCTGTCCCCATGAGAATGGGGTTTGTAAGCTGATGTCAAAAACCCATTCATTCATTCATTCATTCTCTCTGTCTCTCGCGTGCGTGCTCCAAGTTGAGCCGTCGGCCGACGCGAGTTCTATCTTGCCCTTTTACGCTCACCATAAAAAAAAGGGCTTCTCCTGTGCCCGAGTGAATGAATGAATCTGTTAGACTTGCCTAGCTGGCAGTCTTGTGGTAACGTGTGCAGCGAGATAGCACCCCCACCCCATCCTACCCCCCCCCCCCCCCTCCCCATTAACCCGTTACCTCCATCCCCCATCTCTCTCCGTCTGTCTCTGGAGATGGTTTCCCCCACAGTATAGGGGATCAGCAGTGGGTATATATTAACGGGGTCCTGCCGCTGTTCCCCAGTCTCTATATTCCCCAGTCCCGGTGTTCCTTTAAGAAAAAAATCGAAATTCAGTCCCTAAGTTCCCCAGTTTCGTTGTTCCCCACCCTGTGGCGATCCCGCTGTTCCCCATTCCCGCAAATCCCCGGTCCCGGTGTTCCCCAGTCCCGCTGTTCCCCACGTTTTTGCCATTGGTGGGTTTTGCTGACTTAAACGTTGTTACTGTTGTTTTCATTGCTATAGGCGAGGCAGTGGGAGGGTGGGGTGGGAGGGGGGGAAGGAGAGGGGGGAGAGGGTCGGGGTATTGGGGGTGGAGCGGGAGGGCCGTAGAAGAGGGGTTTCATGCCGACTAGACAGCGCTGGAACCAGCAGGTCAGCACTTGCATGACCCCATCAGGTCTGTGTAGACAGTCTAAAAGTAAAATGGCCCGTTAAGAAAGAAAAGGTGTAGCTCACGCAAAGTGTGATATAAAGGGATAGGAGTTCAAAGCGTAAAAAGAAGCACATCACTGTCAAAACCCTTTTCTGGCGTCACAAATTCATGCTTCCCGTTCTAGAATCATACACGATCGAAATATACCGTTTTTCTTACTGATTTGACCAAGCAACTCACAGCGAAATTGCCCCCCCCCCCCCCCCTCACCCCCTATCTGTTGGAACGGTGCCGGGCAATGCGCCCTGGGGGCCACGCCAAGTGACAGGCTTCGCAGACGCATTGAAATCGGTTTGGGGAACAGAGAACCTGGGGAGCACCGGTACGGGAACAGTGGCACGCTTTTTCGGTCGGGGAACTTCGACACTGGGGAACAGAGACACGGGGAACAGCGCTACTGGGGAACGGGGAACATAGAACCCGGGGAACACCGGCACGCTTCCATATTAACATTGGCCTGCGATATTTCAGTGATGTGATCCCTATTGTGAAGTGGCAGGCTAAAACTCGTACAGTAAGTAGGTCTGCTGGGTTTTGGCGTTGTGCCAGCTCAGCTGCGTTAATGTTAAGGGAAGGCGGGCTCGGTGCAAGCAGCTACCATAGGCCGCGAGAGCAGGTGGTGGTATTTTTTCTTTTCTTTTCTTTTTTAAAGTTGTTCTGCCGGAGCAAGAGGCCGTAAGTTTAAAAAAAAAAAAAGAAGAAAAATTAAAGAAAGCGTGAGAGTGGGCGTGGGTGGGAAGGGGTGGGGGTAGGAGTCGGAATAGTGTCTTGATTGAAAGACGGTGCCAGTGCCATTTGCAACAATTGACTGTATGGCCATGTCAGTGAAAATGTGGAGAATTTAGAGCTGCAGGGATATCGCGAATCAGCTATCAACATGATATAGGCTACATTATGTCAATGAGAGAACTGTAATATGCCGCTTCTGGCTCACCCGCTCTCAACCGGCCTTGGCCGGTCTCGGGCGGGCGACTCCAAAAGCGGCATATTACAGTTCTCTACTAAGCATGACTTTAACCCGTTCAGTGCCTCACAATAGTACAAACAAAGGTGTTCCCAGGTGCCGGGGAAATCTCATGATTTGGGGGTCATAATTAACAAAAAATTCTAGCTCAGAAACTACAAAAGATAGAAAAATGAAATCTATATCATTTTTGAAGGAAATTGAATGAAGATTTTGAATCTGGGCTTCTTTTGTTTTAATTTTGATAATACAAAAGTATTTAGGCTTGTAGATTTGGATAGATTTTTTTTGCACGATCAAAAACATATGTATTTACCACATCCAAACAAGAACACACAGCAAAAAAGTTGAAAATAAAGTTTGTATTGTCACACTACACCTGTAAATGAAAGTAAAACAGTTTGGAAGTCTATCGAGACGCTCACACTCGATGCAGACTGACCAGTCCACGACCACGCCCCCCCCCCCTCCCCACCACACCCCCTTGCTCAACTTCAACCCTCTCTTTCACTCCTCATCTTCCCCTACCTTTTCGTCTGCACCGTGTCACGCCGCGAGCAGGCCACGATCTCCTCTCGCACTGATTTCACATCACTGGACACCAGCACGCAGTGCAGAGTACACACTTGGCTGGCTCGTTCGACTGACGCTGTCAGCTGAACACACACTGAGAGGTCACAGAGCCCTACTCAATAACTGACGAATATGGTCGGCAATTCCACCACTATCATCATCTCACCTTCATGCTCGAGTTAGTCGTTGAATAAAAGATTATTGTGTTTGTCAAAAATCATCAGCAGAGCCTGCTCAGCTGTGTAAATACGTTGACTTGGTCGCTGGGCTTGTCAGGTTGCGCCGCCATCTTTGCAAGCGAGACACGAAGTGCTGGCTGGTCACCCAGTCAGTGATAAGAATAAATGGGCTTTCCCCTCACGTGTGGTCATTTACATATTATTTTAAGACTACAGACATATAAGGCTTTCTACGCAAACTCTATTTGAGTCCGTTGATAGAAATAGTAACGAATGAAAACTCAAGAAAAATGCATGACGTCAGGGGACTGTCCATAGGCACATGGAAAGCACTTTTATTTCCGCGTCAGCTGACTGACTAAAGGCGCTCAACGGGTTAATAACCAAAAAATAACGACCCTACAAACAAACATACTGTGTAGGGTTGTCCGTTTTCAATACTAATTTACTAAACTTTTCAGATTTCAGTTTTTGCTTAATCCTATGTTTTTCCTGATCATTTTCAATAACATCATTTTCGCGCAAACATTCATCAAATGCGTCTCTGTCTTTCATGTGAAATAAAACTACAGTCTTTAACTGTTCTCTAAAGTCTTTTAAAACCGAGTTATATTTTTGACATAAAATCCACACACTTATCCCAGCATGTCTTCCACTGAAAGCCAGTTTTGACAAAGCGTTTCTTTTTTTAACTATGTCTTTTTCTGCCGAACAGTCATCTATAATAAATAGTGTCTGCGTTCCTTCAAACAATTTATTAAAGTGTTCTAGACATTCACTCAGTTTATATCTAGGATCAACTAAAAATATGTCATCATCTGTCCATATAAACCTTCTATCATGATATGCTTGTTCCATTTAAGTGTGGACAGAAAATCACAATATAATCAAAATTATAGCGATAAACTGTTTGTAATAGGTCTAGGATAAATATTGTTTTCCCACAACCAGTTTGCCCACAAATTAATGAACAATGAGGAGTTTTGTCATAAAGTTTAACTGCTCCATAGTTTTATAACAGAATTTAATCTAATCCAGTTATTGTTTTTATCATGCTCTCTGTCAAAACTTGTTCAGTATAATAAAAACCTATAAGATCTAAATGTGTAATATTAATCAATTCAGTTCTGTAAGATTGTTTCTATTTAGACTAATATTGATTTTGTTGCTTGTTGTTATGACCTTAATATCCTCACCATTGTTAAGAACGACGATGGTAACTTTAAGTTTTTCAACGTCTAAGTTTGCCAGCTATTAGAATTCCTTTTAAAAGGACGTCACTGACCCCACAGCCCCATTCCTCGCCTCATCTTTTAAGACAGAAATTTCAAATATCATTGTGAACGCATCATCTAATTTCATTTGTGGAAAGAACTGTAATTTTGTAGAAGCGTCCTTTAAAACTGTTTCTTTTCTGTGGAGGATGTACTGTTTATTCCATACGGCTTATTCAATCTCTTTCCGACTATTGTCGTCCGGCATAAGACTTACATGTAAAGGCCAGAGTTGAATGCTTTTCTGAACTTTTTTGGCGTCAAAAAATGTAAATGGGCTTATGAATTCAAATTTATTTCCCATTCTAAATATGGTTCCAAGTGCCATTTGAGGTCAGGTTTTCGAACTATTTATATTCATACTGGCCAACATTATTGCTTCTACATTGCGTAGTTGTTCAGTTTAGGAAACTTTTTGTTGTCGCCAAACTCTTGCGTTTATAATCACCATCTTTAGTGTACTCAAAACCATACAAAGTGCCTATCTCACCATTTTGTTCAAAGTCTGTACGTCTGCAAGGTCTTTTAATTCTAAAGTTATACACCTCACAGGCGCTAATGTAACTCCTGATTCTTCTGGCCCACGCGACATGTTTTAGAACAGTTTATTATTTTATTTCTAAAACATGTGCAGGTTATCACATTTCACAACTTTTCCTGCTTTGTCTTTGATTTTTATATTAAATGATCCGACCCTCCCCAAACTAATCTTTTAAACTGTAAATTAGGGAATTGTATAATTTCATAATCGCAATATGCAGCTTTCCCTGATGGAAGAGCTCTTAAAACAGTTGAGGTCCTTCCATCATATAAGTTTTCATCATGCTCAGCTCGTTCAAATGAACATAGAGTAATGAATGTAATGCAAGATCGAGCGGATTTTCTCCCTCATAAGTAGTTGTTGGTGTAACTCTAAATCTATGATTGTCAGCTGCAAAGCCTAACATTTTAGCTAGCTCTTATCAAAAGAGTAACTTACTTCTTCAGGTTTGAATGATAACATTGTTTTCAGATTCGCATTGTTAAGTTTGAGAGTAATGTCAAAGTTACTCATTGCTTCTTTAGTGAGCAAAACCCGTAATAACCATCAGTATTGTTAACTGGCTAACTATGGCCCCTGTTTTGTCAATTTTTTTAATCTTATTATTCCCCTTGGCTTTAGTTTATATTAAACCATACAACTTTGTAAAATATTTCATGAAGCCAACCATTCTGCTTCCGCAATTGTTATCAATAGCATGTTCTAAAAACGAAGGCTGTCTTGAGTTGTTATTGTTACAAACATTTTTTAAAACAAATAAAAATGAGTGCATTCAAATATACTGATGCAAAATATTCTGTTGGCCGCACTACAATCTTAAAATATAGCAACCGATACTCTGACATTTCTGTGACTCAGTCTGACGCCTTTCAAGTAAAGTGAGTACTCCATTGGTCAAATATCTTAACCCTCCTATTAAAAAAGACTACATCCCGAAAGTGTGGTTTAGTCATCCGATGCAGTTTTATCAGAACCAGTTAAACTTTGCTGTGTTTTGTGCATCAACTGGGTGTGGGTTGTCGTATGCTGATCACTAAATCATCCTAATCCTTTGGTGAGGTCAGTGTACAGATTTCATTTTTATTACACCTTCAGACGTATTTTGACTGAACTGCAGCGCCATTGCCAAATGACAAACCGTTTAATCCATTCAGCAACCGAATTAGACATGAAGGCTTTTGAAAGGATCTGTAACGAATTCAATATTAACATCAAGACAGACTTTAGACAAAAGTTGGACCTTAATCATGGTCTAGGCACCCCTTATTTTTGGGCTGCACAGAAAGTATAACTATGCCTGGAATCCTCCTTACACATCTTTCTCTTCAGGCACAGCTGTTCACCTAGGTCCATAGAGCAAGACATAAAACAGCATGGACAACATTTATCTTAGACACTTCTAAGGCCTAACTAAAGCGGGAATAGAACGAATAAACGACTCTATTCGTACTTACGTTTGGTGTTTGCTAGGTTCGCAAGCACAACGAGATCGAGCATAACTGATCCTTCTACTGGTTTGATGCACAAAAACAATACTTAGCAAATTTAGAGGACGCCATTAATTCTACAGTTGATTTGCCTTCAAGTATAAAAAGGTACCAAAATGTTTTACAATACGCAAGATCGAAAGTAGACTTTGCTGTTGGCGCTGGTTTATACATGCTACCTTCTGACCTCAGACTCCAGATAGGAACAATAATAAACTAACATAATGAATCCTTGTGGCAGGCAATGAACAGAAGGTCGGAAAAAAACGAAATAAATTCTGAGCCAGTAATATTGCAAGCAGTAACAAACACCCAAGAATAAGTCATCCAAACCCCCAAGGTCCAAAGCCCGAAGGCCGTTGAAGAACACGAAGTACAACGAAGTCCACGAAGCCAAAAAAAATAATGACCATGAATATAAAAGACACACTTGTTTTTGGATTAACTGGCCTAGGATTACTCCTTCTTTATTTTACTAAAGAGTAACCCAACTATTAAGAGAACTAATGCCCATAAGTGCTCGGCCATAAAGCCAACTACTTGCTTGCAGTAGACAAAAGCCAGCTAACGACACCCCCTAATATACCCGTAAAGAGTCTATAGCTTTACTGGCTAATTTTTTTAATAAGCCCGCAAGATGATCAGCTGTTTTTTACCCATGATTTTTCAGGAGGCGATGGTGGCGATGGCGGTGGAGCACTGACCCGTACCACCGCCGCCTGTAATAGCCATCACCAGTGTACTTATTGCAAATCCTAAGGCTGTTATAACGCTTGCTAATGTGACTCCTTGCTCTCTAAATAGTGTTCGTATTCGTTCTGCTAGTGTTGTGTCTTCATATAAAAATCTTTGTGATAGTTCTCTTATTCTGCTCACTTGAGTTCGTAATTGTTCTCGGTTAGTAGACAACACTTCTAGTCTTGCTGATCTCTCTTGTTCAAGATCTTTTAGTCTTTGGGTATTCTTTCTTTAATATCATGCCCTAAGTTGGCGTCATCAGCCTCAACGAGTTTTTCTTTTCTCTTTTTATATGCTCATCTATTTCACCCAGTTTTGCTAAATTGTTTGTTAATTCGCCTCTGATGCTTCTCAAAGCATGATCAAGGGCCGCTATTTCCCGCATAGGCAATGGGGAATCATTAATTGTTTTTAACGCTGTTTCTTCTGAAAAACTGGTTTCTGCTTCTATTATTTCGCCCGCTGTTTGACTTAAATCTTGAAGTTCCATGTTTTGTATTTGGTTACTGTTGGAGTTCTTGCAGTGTGTTTTGAAGTTTAGCACACCTCCCTATTTAATTCTGGTTTAGTAAAGCCAAGGCGATTCGATCTTCCGCCCTAAGTCTTGTCTAATTGTATTCATGCTTACAAACTTTGATGGGTCTCGTTTAGTTTGTAAAGCTGAACAAGTTGTCCTTGGTCGTTTTTTACATACAAATGGTTATCTTTTAGTTCAAAATCATCAGGGTATATAGTTTCGGAAGTTCTTGTCCCTAAACTTTGGTATAATGATCTGACCTTACTTTCTTTAATTTATACCGACTTGTTGTAATGTACTCCCGATTTCTGCTAATTCATCATGCAATGAGAGCCCCGAGCGATGCCGCTCCCAAGGGGAATCACTCATGTCGTCTCCAGGATCTAAAACATCATAATCTTCTTCACCTTCAATGCCTGCCATGTTCTTTAATAATAAACTTTTTATTTTGTTATAAAAAAATGTCACAAGCATATGGTTCAATTCTTGACCCGCATAGAAAGCTGAAAGAACCCTTTGGCGTGAAGGGAAATAAGCGAATATTACTGTTCCAAATAATCCATCTACTATGATGCGGATCAAATTCTTACTGTTAAATTTCCAGACCTAGGAGCGGATGAAGTGATTGTGCCAGGCTCTGCACGTCTTACTTTCAAAATAGAACTCGCTTCAGAAACAGACCCAAACAGGACGGTTGTACAGAATCTGGGGCGGGCAATCGTTAAGAAAATTTCTATAAAACTTGAGGGCAAGAAAATATTTTCTTTACATAATGCAGACATATTTCTAACCTATTCTGATCTATGGCTAACCGCGACTGAAAGGGCTGATCTTGCGTTTCAAGGAACGAAAATGAAGAAGCACTAAAACATAGAAAGCGCCGCAAACGCTAAAGACGGCAAAAGGTTTGTAGCCGTAAGTTATGCGTGTGGAAATCGCTTTTTTCATACCCCTAGATTTTGAGTTGTTAAAAGCGCATGCCCCATACTTTCAAGGAGCATTAAAAGACAGATTGTCATATGAACTAACTTTTAATGACCACAAATATGTTATTATATCTGAAGACAACCGAAGCAAAGTACAGCATTTCTGACATCTCGTTAGAGTTTGACGTGTTAGCAACCCTAATTTAGCGAGGTTGATCCAGCAACAATATCAGTCAAAATTAGCAATATATTACGAAAGAGTGATTCATCATTCTAAATATCCTAAAAGCAGGGCAGACACTATATGGAATTTCAGTTTTAGTGCCACAGCAAGATCGCTTAAAGGTATTTTATTGCTGTGTGAAGATGAAGGACCATTCGAAAGACAAACTGAAAATTTGTTAATCCTAAAATAACAAAAGTGCAATGTACAATTGAGGGTAGTCCTAACCAAATCTACGCTAGCGGGCTTAGACCTTATCAGCATTTTGATGAAATAAGAAAACTGTTTGGAGGCGGAGGTGTAGAAATCCGACAGTTGACCTTGTGTCTAAAGATCTGCATCTTCACAGTGTTAGACTTGATCATTATTTAACAACGAAATACGGTTTATGGATTGACCTAAGGTCAACGGAGGAAATAAGTTACATGGAAGCGGAGAACCGTTAGAGACATAATAAACATTCAAATTGATAAAGAAAGAAGCTGATAAACCACTTAATGTGTATTTGTTTTTAATATTGATGCGCAGCTGAATATTCAAGATAACAGATTAGAAAATATACATTACTAAATTATTTTTTCATTTTATAAAAAGCATGTCTGTTCAAGTTTATCCAAATGTACCTACAGCGCCAAGTCGCCGAGAGAAGAGATAACCCCCGGCATAAAAACCTTCAGATTAACCAACATTACACAAATGCAACAAAAACTAGAGCAGGACCTTTCAAAATACAGCAAACCAAACGAAGGTATTCGCTGCCTTTAATGCTGTTACCTATGTTAATACTGGAGCATCGACTATAAGTGCTCTATCAGCAGGGACAAGTGTTGTCTCTTAGCAACAGGTGTTGGTGCACCCGCAGCTTTACCTCTAGGCGGTTTGTCTTTAGCTCTCGGCCTATGTTCATTAGCCGTAGGTGCTGCCAGCAAAAAATAAAAACTAAACTCCAAAAGCACACAGCTATAGTTCAACTAATAACAGCTAAACTTAGTTCCTTTAAGCTGATTATAAATAAAGCACTAGCTGACTCAAACATCACGGATGAAGAATTTAGTCGTTTACCAGGCCGATTTGATGACTACAAAAGACAAAAGTTTGATCTTCAAAGAAAGGCGAGGACAACTTTTCTCAACAGCCAACACCGAGCAGATAAAAAAGGAATGTTTAAAAAAAGTAAACGAAACATTAAACTCTGTTCTAAACAGCTCACATTAACAACCCAAAGGGTGTTTATACTTTAGTTTTATGAGTCTAAGCACAAAAAGACCATCGATATGATTAATTATTTTTTGATTTAAATAAATATTTTGAGTTAGAAAAGAAACTCAGCATGGATAAGTTATATGAAGGTCCAGACGAATTTTTTGAAGCAATGCAAGAAGATTTATCAAGAGCACTAAATGATATTGATTAGAAGTCATTAATCCAGCAAACGTACAGGCAAGTGTTGCTCATGCTATTTCTCAAGTTCCGGTAAACTAACAATAGACCCACCGTTAAAGTAATTTAGCTGTTTTAATCGACTATGTAACAATAAATGAAGAAAATCTAGAAGTCTGGGTCTCAACTAAACAACAGGCTATTCTTTCTCATAATGACTTAACACCTGGTTGGGCAGACCAGCTGCTTACACAGTTGATGTGCCGCTGAAGAAGCCAAAATGAGAGCTCTGGTTGTCAGAGGGCGAAGTCCTAGAGATCAGATTAAAAACAGTCTAAGTATGCGCCGATTGTTGGTAAGTCTTACATTCCACTACCTCCAGCATTAGTCGCAAAAAAAGCAGTTCTAAACATAAAGAATTATTCAGACAACAAATGTTTCATGTGGTGTGTTCTCGCAAGGCTGCATTATATCCGCAAAAACGCAGAGAGAGTGTCTAACTATCACCCTTACATCAATGAATCTTAACTTTAGTGGAATATCCTTTCCTGTTAGCGTGGATTCCATTGATCAGTTTGAAGAACAAAACAAACCAATAACTGTTAATGTATACACATGGGATGAAGAAACAAATCTACTACCCATTAAAGTGTCCAAGAACATCCAACAATAGTGATCCAGACAAAAATCATGTTGACTTACTGCTGATGTTTCACCAGCGGGGTACCGCATTACACATTGATAACGAACAATGAGTAGATTATTGGCTCATACTTCAAAGCATTACCATAAACAAGAATTCTGCAGAAAATGTTTAACAAGAATTCCATCTGCTCAAGCCGCAAGCGAACATAAGAAACATTGTATCGGCCCAGTTGACTGTAATACAGAACTAATTACGCGCCCCCAGAAGCAGTAAAGTTAGTTTAAGAACTGGAAACGACTTGCAAAATTCTCCATACGTAGTTTACGCAGACTTCGAATCACTTCATTGTTCCTATGAAGGGCCAGCGCCACAAAAACTTCGAAAAACATCTTAATGAGTAATCACCAGTATGTGTTCATTTGCCTCGTTATTGTCAGGTCGGATGGCGCTCATTCAGCACCAGAATTATACAGAGGACCAAATGCGCTTGAGATTTTTACAGCGCATGCAGCAAGTGCGCAATGACTGTTCTAATAATCTGAATTTATCTGAAATCATAATGACGCCTGAAGACCAAGAACAGTAGACTCAGCCACACATTGTTGGATTTGTGGTTTAGAACTCAGTGAGGAAGCCAATCCAAGTAAGAGACCATGATCACATTAGTGGGAAGTTCAGAGGAGCGGCGCATAACAAATGCAACTTCAACTAAAGTTTGAACCAAAGACATGGAAGCTGCCTGTATTCTTTCATAACTTGCGAGGTTACGACTCTCATCTTATATGAAAGCAGTGGGCGATGCCTTCAGGTGTCATGTATTGCACAGTCATCAGAAAAGTACATGTTTGTTCACTTTAAATTAACATGTCTTTTTAGACTCTATGCAGCACTGATGGGTTCATTAGAGGCGCGGCTATGTCCTTAAAGTCTGCCCAATACGGAAGAATATTTTGACCCAACTCTCGTTAGAAAGGGCGTTTACCTTATGAATACATGAACAGTTTGGGGAAAGGTTTGACGAGAATACACTTCCACCTAAGGCGCGTTCTTTTCTAGTCTTAGAGGAAAGGACATCAGTGATTCTGATTACCAGCATGCTCAAGATGGGTGGCAGAAGTTAGATTGTAAAACGATGGGAGACTATCATGACTCCTACTTAATGGCCGATGTATGTTTGTTGGCGACGTCTTTGAAAATTATAGGAAGACCTGCATGAAACATACAGCTTGGATCCTGCGCATTATATTTCTGCGCCTGGGATGAGTTGGGATGCTTCTTATAGTTTACTGGAGTACAGATTGATTATTATGTCAGATTTACCAATGCTTCAGATATTGAAAACGGATTGCGTGGAGGAATTAGTATGGCGTCGCATCATTACTGTAAAGCAAACAACAAATACCTAGACGACTATGATCCAAGTAAAAGGTCTAACTATCTCATGTATTTAGACGCAAACAATCTTATGTTGGCTATGGCGCAATCGCTTCCATTACGCAACTTTAAAATGTACACTGGTGGTATTAAAAACATTCAGAATTGTAGAACATCTGCATACTCTTACAGCTGATCGTAAAGAGTCTTATTCTAGAAGTTGACTTAGATATCCTCATGAACTCCATGACTTGCATAATGACTATCCGTTAGCCGCAGAAAGCCTAAAGATGAATCCAAGAGAGCCGCCTAAACTTGTACTAATCTCGAGCAAAAAAAATTTATGTCTGCCATTACAGACTTCTACAATTTTATTTAAGACACGGTTTGAAGTTGACAGCTGTTCATCGTATAATTGCTTTTGATCAAGAACAGTTCATGAAACATACATCATGAAGAACACTGATCCAGAACTAAATCCACAGATGCTTCAGAAAAAGACTTTTCAACCTGATGAACAACAGCTGTTTTGGAAAGACTATGGAGATCCGCACAGCGCAAAGATGTCAGATTAGTCACCAGAGAGAACGAAGCAATTAAGCTGACTCAAAACCTAATTATCAGGACTTTAGAAGATTCATGGATCAGCTTTTTGGCATAATGATGAAAAAAAAGAAAGTCAAATTAGACAAACCTGTATTTATTGGTTTACTGTTTTGAATATCAAAGCTTTTGATGTTAGAATTTCTTTATGACTACTTTAAACCCCTGTATCCAGAGTCCAGAGTACTTTACACAGATACAGATAGTTTGGTTATGATATCCTACTGAAGACATCTATAAAGACATGGAAATGCGAAGTGGCTAAAGGACATGCGGGATGGTACGACACATCCGAATATCCTAAAGATTCGCCTTGCATTCACCCGTTAACAAAAAGGTTTTAGAAAGATGAAGGATGATTATTGGAAAGGTGATCAAGGAGTTTGTTGGGTTAAGGTCGAAAATGTACGTATTTCGAGCCAGGAGAAAACCATTAAGAAAGCAAAGGGATATCTCGCAGCGTTGTGCAGTCAAACATATCGCATGACAACATAAAGAGCATTGTTTGACAATAAGACTTTCATCATGACAACGAAAACTGCGATCTAATCTACATAGATCAACACAACTGTTGTAACAAAGAGTCATTGATAGAACAAACACAAAACGTGTGTTTTTATCCAAGATTTCATATGCAATAGGACATTGGAGGACGGCTAATTGTATACATCTTCAGGTTTATATTTTCATCAACTTTTATATAAGATCAATTATAGCTTCATCCAATTCATTTTAAATCTTTCTTATGTTTGCTTGATGCGTCGAATTTTTTTATATTTCAAGATATTCTTTTCCCAATTTGGGGGTTTGAGTTGTAGGTGATCTGGATGATTTAGCATGCATTGATTAATCCTCGAAAATGTTCCCCTAATAGCATTACACGCTCAAATGATTCCCGTACATTCCAAGGTCTCTTCCTTACCATTCTTGTTTCGTTCTGCGCTTCCTCTGAGCTTCCATGTTAAACTCAAATATATTTACGTAAATTAATTAAAGCGGAACTGTTCTGGGGATTATCTGCAGTTCTTCTTTCACAAAGATCTTGAGGAGCTGGTCGTTTTGTTGTGTCAGTTTCTCGTAAATATACACGGGCGGATTCATCTTTACAATCTTTTTATTTCATATGGATCGACACTCCAAACGGGATCTGTTGCCCTGATGCGAGTGTCCCCTCGCTTCCCCGGTAATAAAGGTACTTACTTTCAACCAAACGGTAATAGTTTGCTGGTGTACTGAGTCTTCAGAACATTTATTGTTTTTTCTTTGATTGCTTGACTGGTTTTAGCCCTTTAAATTCTTCATTATTCATTGCGCGCAAAACTGAGGACAGTCTTCTAACCCATTCTGTGTTCGAGAATTGTCAATCAGCTCTCTGTGATACTGTAGGAAAAAAGTCTTTCAGCTAACTGTTGTTAAGTTTTCGACTAAAGCCTGTGATCTGTGAACTCCGGAATGCCTCTTTTAATGGTAACTCTATGTTTTAACAATAATTGATTCACTTGACCTTAAATTCTTTTCCATCATCGACTTGAATCATGCGAGGATAAGTTAAGTGGCCCCGTTGGTATATCAGTTGTATGGCAACAGCAACAGCAGAAGCACTCTTTGTGTTAATGGTTCAGCATCTTTGTATCTTGAAGCTAGTCAATGCTGTAAGTGCGTACTTAAATCTTTTTCGTCTAATCGATCATGGGGTAAATATAGAAGATCCATTTGATGGGTGTCGTTTGAAGTTGTATTCACAAGTGCGGTCTCTGATCGTTTAGGTCAGGGTAGATAAATTGCCAGATCCTTGTTTAGTAACCATTCTTTGCTGTTTGTCCTGACTACCCGCTGCTGGCTTAGCTTTTTTATTGCCGTATTCCTTCCAATATCCTTTTGGCGAATAATAGATTTTGTTCATTTTTATCAACCAATATTATGCGCAACAAAATACACAACGTCATACCAAAGATAACAAACGCATTTCTTGCATCTTTTGTTTTTTCTGATGGTTGATAAAAGTCACTGAATTTTGGTGGGGCAATGTCTCGATTGGTTTGCCTGTTACAAGATAATATTCTTTTATTGCTTGATCAACATCTTTAAATTGTAAGCTGCATGTCCCTGTTTTTTCAGTGTTGTTTAATAAAATCTAACTGCTCAATTCTCTGCTTTTCATAGCGATCTTGTGCTGCGGCTAGTTGCTCCACAGCTTTGTTATGTCTTTTTCTCTCTCCGTCATCCCGCAGTTTACTAAATGCGTAATTACTTCCGCTAAAAGCAAGCGCATTCACCACAGCGCCACCTATCATCATTACGATGAAGCCATTTTTTATAAATGTATTTTTATTTACATATTTATACTGTCTGGAATTATTCCTTGCTTAACTAGAAAATCTTTCGTGGCAAACGAAGCTGTAATGATAGCAATTAGCTTTGCTAAATCCTCAAAGCCTAGCTTGCCAAGATCTGCTGGTTTTAATTCTTAACAGCTTTTACCAAGCATTGTGTATCCTACACTTAGACCTCCAATAACAGCAGAATGGTATACAAGGTTGCAACAGTTTTTTCGGTGCTCATTTTTAAAAAATAAAATAATTAATAATTAATAAAAACATGAACAGCGATGATCTACTACAGCTACAGAGCGGCCAACACTGTCTTGAACTTATGATTACAAATGACCAGGTTGATGAGCAAGCTATTATGCCTAAAAAGGAAAGGCTGTATTCTTTGGCAGCATTGGAAAAACAAAACAGTTCCTCGGAAATGAATTCAGCATTGAACAGATTCAACAGATGTCGCCGCAAGACATTTAAAGTATCATAACAGGTATGAAGCGCAACTTGGATCAAGAATGGTGAAAATGTAGACAAACGTCTTAGTTTTGTACACTAAACTAGTCAGTAGATTTGCTCCCATTGATTCTGAACAAGATCTTACGTATGATTTAACGCAAGATCCAGTTTTAACAAAGTCATTAGAGTCTCTAAGCTGTGATTTATACTACAAATTTGGAACATTGTTATCGCCGCTAATCAGGGATTAATAACTTTTAATCATATAGATTTTATTTCCATTCAAATGACCGAGCCAGAAAATCAGCAGAATCAGAAAACCTGAATCATGTGAGAAAGTAACCAAGCCAGAAAATCAGCAGAATCAGAAAACACTGAATCAGGTGGAGACCAGTGAAAAGCATCCTCATCCTGGGCGTGTTAAAGCAGGAAAAAATTAGCAGAGTGGAACAGACAAAAAAATTAATGTTACAATCACAAATATAACTCATAATGAAAACATAACACCACCAACGCCAGAACAAGTTGATTCAATGCCAGCTAAAAAACTCCATGTGATTCAAGGGCACCAAAGTCTTCATGGAATATTGAACTTAAAACTGTTGTCATTTTTGGCGTCATTGCGCGCTGGGGGCGGTTATTACGGTTATAAATATATAAACAACGCTGGCAAAAACAAGAGCCCAAACAATCTCCACCACTAAATACCAAAGCCGAACACAACAGCACGCTAAAACCGCCACAACAAAAGTTCATATTGATCCATTTGTGATGCAATAATATTTAAGAACTTAAATTAAATTTTTTTGATAAAAATAGAACATGGCGTATATAAAATGATGGTGTCAATAATGAAGACATGAGTCTATAAAAGACATTTCCATAGACCAGAATTGTAATCAATTGGTTGCTTAGGATGTAAGAACTTCATTAAGATCTATGCTGACCATTCGCGCAGAGGACGTTGAGCAAGACATCCTCGACGATGACGCGTTTTTTTGAGGCGTGTTGTTACTATATTAGACATCTACTATTTAAGATAAAAACATAGATTGTATTTTTTTTTGATAATTATAAGATAACTTAAATAAGAACTTGGTTGTACTTAGAGGATGACTTGAGGATGACTTGAGGACGACTTGAGGATGACTTGAGTAAGAACTTTTTATTTTTTGAAAGTGATTTATCTCCCTTTAATTATGCAAAAAAAATATAATTACTCCCCTGAATAAATTATCTATTTATAGATCAGTGAGAGAGAATTGATTATTAAAAGTTGTGTTTTGTGTTTAATTTGCTAAAGTTTTAAATATAAATATTGTACAAAGTAGCTACTAAAAAGTACTTTAAAGCACAGTTGTTGTTTAAACCTTTAAACTATTCTGTTTGTGCTTGTTTGTGTAGTTTTAGAAAGTCTTAACTTGGCCCTCTTCTCTGCCCTATAGTGACCCTTCCCATTTTCGTGTTCGTACTGGCGCGGCTATAAACGCCCGCAAACCACAATGTGTTGTCTGGGTCACTGGCGCGGCTATAAACGCCCGCAAACCACAATGTGTGCGTGTCCTAGGAAGGGCCACTGAAAATGGGTGAGAGAATTGCCCCAAATTAGACAAACTGAAAGTAGGCAACCAAGTATAAAAAATACCACTATTAGAGCATATTCCCAAAACTCTTCGCATCTGGCCACATTATCTGTGATCCTCTGGATCTGGCTTGGGGCCCTAGGCGCCATAGGGTCTCAAGTTAGACCCATGGTGATCAGTAATGTGGCTAGATGCGAAGAGTTTTGTAACTTAGTATTAAAAACGGACAACCCTACACAGTTATGTTTGTTTGTAGGGTCGTTATTAAAGGGTCGAAAGCATGTCGACAAGTGCATGTACTTCATGTGAATGCATGGACTACTCACATAAATTGATCCATTAGAACACGAAACTCAGATGGCACATTTCCATGCACACAAGGGGACACACACACACACACACACACACACACTCACACACCACACACACACACACACACACACACACACTCTCTCTCTCTCCTTTCTCTCACTCACTCACTCACTCACACACATACACAGAAGCAAGCGCGCGCGCGCACACACACACACACACCAACACACACACACTCTCTCTCTCTCTCTCTCTCTCTCTCTCACTCTCTCTCTCTCACTCTCACTCTCTCTTCTCACACAGCCCTGATGTGCCCTTTGTGGTCGGCTGGGCTATAAGCAGCATTATCTTCTCTCTCTCTCAAACTCTCATTTACAAGGCAGAAATAGCAAATCCATTTAAAGTTATCTAAAAGCTTGCCTGTGTGTTCTAATCAACAGCCACCAACATCTTCTCTCTCTCTCTCTCTCTCTCTCTCTCTCTCTCTCTCACTCGTTGCTATGCATTTTATTATATGGGTGTATGTTTGAATCAGTTTTTGAATTCATATCAATAATATAGATAGATAAGATAAGAAATGTTGCTTTAAGCCCAGCCGACTGCAAAGGGCCACATCAGGCTGTATATAGATAGATAGGTAGGTAGATAGTATAGTAGACACACACACGCACATATGTATGTATATATGTGTGTGTGTGTGTTTGTGTGTGTGTGTGTGCTCCTATGATGAGAGATCTCAAGCTTTCAAAGCCCGCAGCTAAACCCCCCCCCCCCCCCCCCCCACCCAGAAAAGTTCATTATGAGAACAGTGAGGCAACCTTTTTTTTGTTTGTCATGAAACTGATAATTATGTTGCATTTTTGTCCCAATAGTTTTGCTTTACGTTCATTAGACAAAGTAATTAGATGCATGAAAACAGCTACCAGTTACTCTTGTGCCAATGCATGCTTTGAAAGATGGCACTGTACCAAGGATGGTGCACAGCTGATTGCCAGAAATGAATTTTATGATTTCAGAGCTCACTGTATCTGATAGCACTTAAATGGTGTCTAAATCCGTGAAAATTATAATGCCATCATAATTGTTTCCTTGAAGTTCACAAAAAAATAATTGATTGTTACCCTTAAGAAACAAATCAGTGATTTTGACCTTTGAGGGTAGCAATTTCCCATACTACTTGGAGATGCAGACTTGGCAAACACACTACAGGGTGGAAGCAGGGGTAGATGCCGTTTTTGTCCTGACACAATGCAGATGTGGATGTACAGTGGAACTGTACTTGGTATGCATGCAGTGTTGTGCCTTTCCATGTCAGTCTGGGCGGGTTACCAGGGCAACACTTCACAGATTTCATTGATCTCCTGGCTTTTGCTTTCAGTCTTTTTTTTTCTTTTCCTTTTTTTTGTTGTTGTTGTTGTTGTTATGTGCTGGTTATTGCTCAGCCAGAAGAAAGGAAGAAGGGATTTTTTTTTCTTCGCTTAGACCAGATACAGGAATCACAATTTAGAAGAGGAAAAGGGAGAGAGGCAGCCATAGTGCCAGGAAAGGTTGAAACAGAATTTTTGTTTCACAATAACTGTTCTTGAAACAATGTTCTACGAAAGAAATTATGTTTTATTTATGTGTTATAAATTCTTTATCTAAAGAATATAATAAAGTCCGCAGCCTCTTTTTACATTAGTGTAGTTAGTATCTCTTCTCCATTTTGTTCCAATTAGTTAACCATATGCAAATGATGACATATTAAAAAAAAAAATTCTTTCGGTCTTGTGGAATGTAAGAGTTGTTCCTGAGAGATGAAAATGTTTATCTTAGAATTCAATTTCTGTCAACAAACCTCTTAATATAGGGAGAAAAAAAAAGGGTTTACCCTCATGTTAAAAAAAAAAAATTTTGCTGTCCCAACCTCTGTGCCACCTCAGAGGCAGTGCAACCACGCCGCTCATTCCGACACTCCGTCCACAGCCACAACCCGGTTGGCCCCGCCGCAGCCCCGGCACCGGCAATCCACAGGGAGCAGTCAATGTCAAGTCGTCAAGAGGCAACCCACCGGAGGAGACACTGCACTGCTGCTGAGTCACTTCGGTGGTGTTCAGTGGCACCTGTTCTGATCTAACATACGCAGGACACCACCTACTAAGCCCCCAACTGACGACAATAATTGCTTAGTCGTGGAGACGGCGTGAGTGAGCTCTTTCTCTGGAGGGTGTCACCACATCTGTCCAACGACAGCCCCCATGGACTCGCCTATACCGGTGACCCCAACGGAACCAAACCAAGGCCACAGACGTGGAGAGGACATCGAAATTGAGGTCACCATGAGAGCAGGGCATGAAGGGCCACAGAACTCGAGACTTTTTTTTTAATGCTGATCAATAGGAATGAGGATGATTAAGATGATGCTACGGATTTCCATTTCAGTCTGAGACTACATGACAGGGCTGTACTCTATGCTTCCTTTCATAATATATCCCGGCATCAACCAGGCCCGAGAGATACAGACACCTGCAGTGTTGGTCAGGAAATTTGAGCAACACCCTCAGAAACGCATCCATTAAGTGGATGAAACTCGACTGTGTGGTCCCAGTCTTCCCAATTGAGTCCGCAGCAAACACAACTCTGGGTAGGAGCCGGTCAGGGCAGAAAAACCCGCATGACTCTGATGGGATTCGAACCGAAGACCTCCCAGCCAGGAGTCTGCAACACTAACCACTTCGCCACGGCGGCTGGTGGTTTACCCTCATGTTGTTGTGCCTTGGATCTCACTGTAGCGAGTTCTGCATTTTGGTCCTTCATCTTTTACATATGTACTTTTGGGACAGGTCCAGCCATTTTGGGGACAGGTCCAGCCATTTTCACCCAGTAACAGATTAAAACAGGAAGTAAACTGTTTAACTCTGTTTACAGAAAAGAATGAAAGATCTTCCATCATGTTTACAGAAAGATTAAAAGATCTTCCGTCATGTTTACAGAAAAGAATAAAAGATCTTCCGTCATGATTCAGATAGGTATCTAGCTCCCAGGGCTGCAAACAGGGTGGTAGCAGATCTGTCTCTCTGGCTCTGGATTACAAGTTCTGAACACACTGCTTCTGCAGTCTAGCTCATGTAAACTTTCCGAGTGTGTAGCCTACAAAGGTTATGTTTCTGCCCAGGTTTTTCTTTAGTGCTTTCATTCTGTGAAGTAATTATATAGTTCAGTTTTTTTTAGGGGTTGGGACTGGGCCTGCTTCTCCGTTTTTCCCCCGCACTTTTGTAACACCTTCTCCCCCCCCCCCCCCCCCCCCCCTCTTTAGTTTTTATTACTAGTGGGCCTTTTGCCCCTCCCCCCCTCTCTTTTTTTTTTTTTTTTTTTTTGCAATGCAAAGCAAGAATAAAATTTGAAACACTTCTCTGTTGTTTTCATAACAACTTGTAGAAACAGCTATGTGTGTATGGGCTTATCGTCGCTCTAAATGTCTTTGTATTGATTAGATGCCACTGTTTATGTGTGGTGTGTGTGTGACTGTGTGTTTAATTCAAGTTCTAGTTCTGTATAAATGAACGGCGTTCTATGTTGTGTCTATGGGGGTTTGTCAAATTTGTATGTTCACTGGGGTTTGGGCTACTCAGGAGTGTAGGGCTCATTGTTTGTGATCACGTGTCCTCGTTTTATTCTGCATCATTTTTCAGGGGCAGACCATTGTTTTGCTAAAACCAGGGCTCTGAATGAAGAAACAGATGCTTTGACATTTACCATGGCACCACCATCTTTTTTTCCCATGACCCATATGCCTCAACAAATGGACGTTAATTTGTATTTGTATAATGTATAACATGTGGTGACATTTGTCTGGGTTTCTCTCTGTGTGAGTTACTTAGGGTCTGGTTTTCAGTTCCTTTCCATCCACTTGTATGCCATGCTTGTGGTTCATAAAATTCATCAACAAAAATAAGTGTGTGTGTTTGTGTGTTGTGTGTGTGTGTGTGTGTGTGTGTGTGTGTGTGTGTGTATGCATGCATGCCTGTTGGTATATATGCGTGGGTGGAGGGATTGTAAGAGTGGTTGAGAGAGTGCATGTGGAGTTGTACTGGTATATGTGTATGTTTAATACTCATGGTAAATAATATAACGCTGTATTGCAAACACGCAAACATGAAACAAATTCATAGGTGTCACAACATTCATTCAAATCAATGTACATTGTTCAGAAAATATTATAGGAAAGACCACAAAATTAGACAGATGAGTTTATCACAAAGTAAAAGGTAATATGAAGTTACAGCATCAATGACTTTGGTAGCATTTGTCACAGAATGTAACACTTCAGTATCTTTTAATTTTTTGTTGCCACTTTTGGCAAGATACTTTATCATTCATGGTACTTTACCCCATGTTATTCATAATATAACTTTTTGTCACAGGCGATGTGTTGGCAGTGCATTTCTTTTGTGAAAAGACTGTGTTTGTTTGTTTATCACTGAAGTCACAAAAATATTCATTGACGTTGGAAAAAGACGAACAGTATGAATCAGTAATAATGCTTGTTCAATGTTTCAGGAGTCTTGACGTTCTGCTGCAGCTATGGCTTGGCTGTGGACTGTGATGACAAAGCCTCCAGACTCAGTAAACAGCGTCAATGTTTCACCGACTATGGCCTACCGCTGAACTGGTACACTGAACACATCCAGGATGCCATCCACAAGGACATAGACCATGTCTGTCAGTGAGTGGCCCTGTTGAAGATGGTGTTATGTTGAATAAGACTTTTGACCCTGTGCAAGAGCAAGGCTCGGGAAGCTGCTGAGCATGCGTGCGGTGTTTTTATCTCAGTGTTATATATTAGAATGGTGAACAGGCCTCTTAAGGCCTCTAACACATACAAGTTCAAGTTCAGAAACGTGAACCTGCGTGCAAGCATTGCTCAGGCGACAGGCCTGTTGTACTCTGTATCCTGTACTGGTATTACTCCGACCTCTGAAAATGACGGTTTTCAAATCCTCCACAGCAAAAAGTGAAACCTTTTTATTCTTCTTCTTCATGAAGAGTGACTGGGGTGACGCACTGAAGAGCTGTTCACCAGATTCCTCGGGCTCTGTTGTTTGTGCCAGAGTCTTGGTCTCTGCAAATGAATTTCCCAGTTCATTCAATAATGTTGTCAGTCTGTTGTTGTGTTGGGGATGTGTGTGTGTCATTCATTTAACGTCTTTCCACTAATCGTGATATTAGACGAAGAAAAAAAAAAGAAAAAAAAAAGAGAGAAAGTAGTGCATAAGTAAAAGAGTAAGACTTGTGGATGTCTAAACTGTATGGAGTTCCATATATTCATGTACGTGTGTATACATACGGATGCTTAGGCGTGAAAATTTATGTGCATTTGAATGTAGGAAGAATATATGTGTGTGTGTTGTGTGTGTGTGTGTGTGTGTTGTGTGTGTGTGCGTGCGTGCGTGCGTGCGTGCGTGTGTGCGCGCGCGCGCGTGTGTGTCTTCCCCTCCATCTCCCTTCATCAGCCGTAACCTGCAGAATTGTAATAGCAAGGCCATTATTTCTGACATTTTGTATTGCATATGCTCCCTGTAAGTGATTAGTACAAGCATTTTATACTCCAGCTGTGGCCCCCTTAACAGTCAATTATTCAGCCAGTGTCAGATGTGGTGTTTACATATTTACATATCAGATACTCTAGTGACACCACAATTATGATCAGGCAAAGAAATAGAAAAGAAAGTACCTCTGGCAGCTTCTAGTTCAGATAACTGATTTGAACATTCACTTTACATGCTGACTAGTAAATAGTAAAAAATAGATACTCCACACAGTCTCCAAGTGATTGAGGAAGCATTTTGGATATATACATGTGCATGTAACACCAACATCTATATCTCATGTTTAGTTACACGAAGCTGAGTGAGTACACTGACAAAGGTGAGTTAGATACATTTCATTAATCGAAGCTTGAAGAACCTAAATGGAATTGTAACTATGAGCACAGAGCAA
>JAFLJL010001411.1:22500-25000 GCA_018398815.1 Conus ventricosus | reverse complement strand
GGATATGGGAATTTATAATAAAGCACCAATGGTTTAAGCTATGAATAAAAAAAAATCTGGCAAAAGCCACAAGAGGAGACATATTTCTGCTTTATTTTATTTTTACATTCATGTAATATACGTTAAAAAAAAAAATTTCGACTACATTTTTCTCTTTCGAGTAGTTAAACTGCAGTTGTATACTACTGGCGGCCTTTTGTCTTGTGAGGCACGAGAGGTGCACGTTCGTTCTTAAGTTGAAGCGCCTTCTGTGGCAGCGCAGCCCGAGTCTGGAATGGCAGCGCTTACTGCAGGCGCTGAAAGCGGATGTCACGTGTGGTTCTGATGGTGCAGATGCTGTCCTGTGGTGTCTCCAATTTCTGCGTTCCTGCCATTGTGGTTCCTCTCTTTCCGGTCGTTCTCTGATACCAGAGCTGAGGGCTCGGTGTCCACGTTCGTTTTTTGTACACCCAGTTCTTATAGAACAGGGAGTACTTTAGAATGGGAACGAAGAAATGCTGTGTGTGTGTGTGTGTGTGTGTGTGTGTGTGTGTGGTGTGTGTGTGTGTGTGTGTGTGTGTGTGTGTGTGTGTGTGTGTGTGTGTGTGGTCAAAATGTGTTCTACTCGCTCCAGACAAAACTACTGGACCGATCTTTCTGAAAATTTGTAGGTATGTTCATTATGGGCCACGGATGATGCCGATGTTTTTAGTTTACCGTTATAGCCGTTACTATCGGCTGTAACGGCCTGTGACGGTTTTTCTTCTTTATGGAATATCTCAGAAAGTACTTGGCCGATCTTTGTAAAATGAGCAGGTACATTCATTATGGGTCACAGATGATGCCTGGTGTTTTAGTTTATCCCGTTATAGCCGTTATTAACGGCTGTAACGGCCTGTAACGGTTTTTTCTTCTTTATGGAATATCTCAGAAAGTATTTGGCCGATCTTTCTGAAAATTTATAGGTATGTTCATTATGGGTCACGAATAATGCCCGATGTTTTAGTTAACCGTTATAGCCGTTATTAACGGCTGTAACGCTTTTTCTTCTTTATGGAATATCTCAGAAAGTACTTGGCCGACCTTCATGAAAATTAGCATCTATGTTCATTATGGGTCACAGATGATGCCCGATGTTTTTAGTTTACCCCGTTATAGCCGTTACTAACGGCTGTAACGGCCTGTAACGATTTTTCTTCTTTATGGAATATCTCAGAAAGTACTTGGCCAATCTTTCTGAACATTTATAGGTATGTTCATTAATGGTCACGGATGATGCCCGATGTTTAAATTTCCCGTTATAGCCGTTACTAACGGCTGTAACGGCCTGTGGGTTTTTTTCTTCTTTATGGAATATATCAGAAAGCACGCGGCGGATCTTTCTGAAAATTTGTAGGTATGTTCATTTTGGGCCACGGATGATGCCCGATGTTTCAGTTTAGCGTTATAGCCGTTACTAACGGCTGTAACGGCCTGTAACGGTATTTCTTCTTTATGGCATATCTCAGAAAGTACTTGGCCGATCTTTGTGAAAATTAGCAGGTGTGTTCATTATGGGTCACGGATGATGCCTGATGTTTTAGTTTACCCCGTTATAGCCGTTACTAACGGCTGTAACGGCCCGTAACGGTTTTTCTTCTTTATGGAATATCTCAGAAAGTACTTGGCCGATCTTTCTGAAATTTGTAGGTTTGTTCACTATGGGTTATGGATGATGCTCGATGTTTTATTTGACCAGAATAGCCGTTACTATCGGTTATAACGGCCCAAAACGGTTTTTCTTCTTTATGGAATATCTAAGAAAGTACTTGGCCGATTTATAAGCGGTTTGGATGATCTTGTGACAAATCGGAACCTCTTCCATATGTAAGTGATGTAACGCTAAAAATCGATTTTAAACAAGTTTAAAAACTGTTATTTTGCCGATATTTCTTATATATAAGTGGATTTTAATGAATTTAGTATACTGAAAGGTTATCACAACAAATGGCACTTCTATATATAGTGTTTCACAATTCGACCGTTAAAAGCCGTTATTCTTGACATATTGTCCGATTTGGATGAAGTTCAGTATGTACACAGGCTTTAGCTCAGTGATGACTAAAATACCAGTTTCAAAAGTGTACATCGGTTATATAACGTTAAAACCGTTATTTTGCCGTTTTTTTTTTTTTTTTTTTACATATTGGTGGATTTTAATGAAATTTAGCATACAGAAATGTTGTCACACACAAATGGCACTTCCATATAGTGTTTCAAAATTTGACCGTTAAAAGCCGTTATTCTTGACATATTGTCCGATCTGTATGAAATTTGGTAGGTACATAGGCTTTAGCCCAGTGAGGACTAAAATACCAGTTTCAAAAGTGCACATCGGTTAAATAACCGTAAAAACCGTTATTTTCCCGTTATTTATCTCAGAAAGTACTTGGCCGATTTATAAGCGTTTTGGAAAAACTGGGAGTACGTTTATATGCTTTGCATCTTGTTTTTGGTTTGTTTTTTTTATAGATCCTCTACC
>JAFLJL010001411.1:7500-17500 GCA_018398815.1 Conus ventricosus | reverse complement strand
CTGTGAGTGTGTTTGGGCTGTGCGCTAGTCCTTCCTCCACTGACATACCCCAGGTTGACAATTTATTGGCGAGCTTGCCAGGATATCTGGCCCTTTTATTATAATTGTTCAACTTCTCAGAGAGGAAGCTGGGTGGGATTCAAGTATTGTAATCCTAAGACAAGGGTTGTCTTACTGTATGTTCCCAAGATAGTTAAATACTAGGCTTGGCATTGCTTCCAAGATAGTTAATGCTAGGCTTAGCATTTCAGCCCCAGAGTACTCATTTCGCACAGATTGCCTATAATTCGCTCTCATAGTTGGGTCAGGCGCTAGGCGTCTTATAAAACTAATTACGTTGTCCCAAGCTAATATTATCATTCATAGGATTGTGCTATTACGTCACTCGTGTCGGAAACCACCAGTTGGCTGTCGTAGTAATAAAATCTTGTTCAAAAAAAAAAAAAAAGATAACAATGGCGGAAGAAAAGAACACCCCTATTGAACAACTCGTAGCGTCGCTCGTGATTTAGGCTATTCGGGAGAAGAGTTGCGAGCATTTGTTGAAAACCAGCAAAAGATGGAAAGGGATGAACGCGCGGAAAGACGACGTGTCGCAGGAGAAATAGCAGAGCAGGAAACAGAAAGATTAAGGATTCAGGCTAATGCAACGCAGGAAACAGAAAGATTAAGAATTCAGGCTAGCAATAATCAGGAAACGCAAAAAACAGAAAGACTAAGGGAAGCGCAGGAAACAGAAAGATTAAGGATTCAATTAGAGTTAGAGCGGGTGAAAATACAAAGGGAGACCACCGATGATGGTAGTTCACTTTCCAGTGACTCTGTGCGCAGTTACGCCCCCCGACCAAAGTTGCCCAAATTCTCTGAAGGAACCGATTCGATTGATGCATACATCAGTCGTTTCGAAACGTTTGCTACCAGTCAGGGTTGCCTTCAGAAGAGTGGGCAGTCATTTTGTCAGCGTTATTGACGGGTAAGGCATTGCAGATTTTCACTGCATTGCCAGCAGACACCCAATCTGATTTTGGTGCTGTGAAGGAATCGTTGATGAAGGGATTTGACCTCACAGAGGGATTCAGAAAGAAAATTTCGTTCAGCTAGATTGCAAGCAGGGAAACGTACACTCAGTTTGGTGCACGTTTAGATCACTATTTTGAGAAATGGTTATAGTTGAGTGGTACGAAGAAGGAGTTCGCTGAATTGAAAGAGCTAGTTATGAAGGAACAGATTTTGTCAGGTTGCGGCCCTGAGTTAACCATACATTTGAAAGAGAGACAGCCAGAGACAGCAGGGATTGTTGAAGTTCGCAGAGGTGTATAGAGAGGCACGTTTGGCACTAAGGTGCAGGAGAAACAGGTGCTAGGCCACAGGTGAGAAGAGTGCAAGGAGACTAGGGAGTTTTCTGCACAGTCTGCAAACCCAGTGGTGGGGCAGAAAGGAGGACAAAGGGACAATAGGTGTTTCATTTGTCACAAGAAGGGACATGTGGTGAGGGATTGTCGCATGAGGTTCCAGAAGGCAGCAGCCTTGCAGGAGGTGGATTAGGGTCGTCAAGGGAAACGACCTGCAGTGGAACCAAAAGGGATCCAATCTGAAGAGGGTAGAGTGCAGCCTAGGGCTAGCACTGGACAGCAGTCAGTGTCCGGGATGGAGGGCACTAGGCTGAGTGGTTCGTTACCAGTGGAAGAAGGTGGATTGGCCAGCAGAGGGTGAAAGTGTTACGAGAAAACTGGTTGTTCATGCGGTGTGGTGAGAACAACGCTGGTCGAGAAAGGGGATTTGACAGGGCAAATCCAGACCTGTACTCTAATCGATGGCACTGTGAGGGAGTTTCCAGTTGCTAAGATAGAAGTACGTACCCCTTACTTCTCAGGCGAGTTGTCTGCGTTGGTGATGGAGAAACCCTTCATGATGTGATCATTGGAAAATATTCCAGGGGCAAGGGATCCAGGGATCCTGAGTTTGTTGACTGCTACAGGGGCAGCAGTTCAAACACGGAGCAAGAAGGAGGAAAAGGTTGATAAACCGTTAGTCGTTCCAGCAAAGGAAGTCAGGCATAGATGTGTCGCCTGATGAGTTTAGGGCAGCGCAGGAACAAGACCCTTCGCTCGTGAAGTCTTGGGAGTTGGCAAGAGGTGGAGAGAAACAGGAGGTTAGAGGAGGTGAGACAGAATTTCTTGTGAAAGGCGGTCTGTTGTACCGAGTGTTCACCAAGGGGAAGACAGGTAAGGTGACCACTCAGTTAGAGGTACCAGCAGGTTATCGTGACACTGTCATGTCAGTGGGTCACGAGTCGCTCATGGCGGGTCATCTCGGCACCAGCAAAACAGCTGACCGAATCTTTGATGACTTTCATGGCCAGAGCAATGGCAGACATCAAGCGTTTCTGCATGTCATGTGACGTGTGTCAAAGGTCAGCCACAAGAGGGGTGAAGAGGAAGGCGCCTCTTAAACAGCCTCCTTTAATTGACACTCCATCAGGAGGGTGGCCGTTGATCTGATTGGCCCAATCGCGCCCTGTTCCAAAGCGGGCACAGGTATGTGTTGACGCTCGTGACTACGCGACCAGATACCCAGAAGTAGTTGCATTGAAAGGCGTAGATACGCAACAGGTCGCTGAGGGCTGGTAGACATCTTTTCTCGCGTGGGTGTGCCAGCACAAATTCTCAGTGACAGGGGTCACAGTTCACCTCAGGCGTGATGAAGGAGGTCAACAGGCTGCTAGGGATCACACAGCTTCTCACTACCCCATACCACCCACAATTGCAATGGCTTGGTGGAGAGATTCAATGGTGTGCTGAAGGGCATCTTAAAGAAGCTCTGTGAGGAAAGGCCAGCAGATTGGGACCGCTACATTCCAGCGGCACTGTTCGCCTACAGGAAGCCCCTCAGGAAAGCACAGGCTTCTCGCCATTTGAGCTGCTGTATGGGCGGACAGTTCGGGGACCAGTGTGCATTCTCAAAGAGCTGTGGTCCGGAGAACAGGAGTCAGAAGAAGTCAAAACCACTTATCAGTATGTGGTGGACTTACGCAATAGGCTAGAGGAGACATGTAAGGTCGCAAGGGAAGTTTGCAGGAGGCTAGGGTCGTTCAGAAGAAAGCAATATGACAGGAAGGTGAGGAAGCAATTCCTCAAGGTGGGAGATCAAGTCCTGTTACTGCTTCCCACGGATCACAACAAGCTGCTGATGCATTGGAAAGGACCATTCACCATCATTGAAAAGGTAGATCAGGACTACGAGTCGATGTGAATGGAAATCAAAACTTTTCCATGCAAACTTGCTCCGCAAATATATTCAGCGTGAGACTCAGCACATAGGCGCAGCAGCAATCATTGATGGGAGTGAGAGACCCAGCAGAAGAAGGGGAGATTTTGTTGCCTGAGTTTCCAGGAGAAGAGTCATACAGGGATGTGTCACTGTATGAAGGGCTAGACAGTAGGAGACAGGAGGAAGTTAGGGGCTCCTAGAACAGTATAGGGCGTCCCTGACTGATAAACCAGGCAGGACAACTCTAGAGACATGTACGGTGGAGTTAACATCGCAAAAACCCGTACTGTGAAAGCCTACCCGATCCCATATGCCACCAAGCAAGTGATCGAGGAGGAGGTAGAAAAGATGTTGGACCTGGGGTGATTGAACCGTCCAAATCATCGTATAGTGCACACGTCGTCTTAGTGAGGAAAAAGTCAGGTGAGCATCGATCTGTGTTGACTATAGACGTCCTGAACAGTGTCACCAAGGTCGATGCAGAGGTCATACCGAACATGGAAGACCTGTTCGCTCAGATCGCCACAAGCAAGAGCCAGTATTTCACCAGGATAGATCTGAGCAAGGGTTACTGGCAAATAGCCTTGAGTGAGGACTCAAAGGAAGTCACAGCATTCTCCACTCCTATGGGGCTATACCAGTGGCGAGTACTCCTTTTGGGATGGTCAACGCACCTGCAGTCTTCTCTCGGATGATGAGGAAGTTATTGACGGGATTGGAAGGCGTTTGTGAATTTCATGGATGACATTCTGATAGCATCCGAGACATGGGAGGAGCATATGAGGCAGCTAGGAGCAGTTTTAGAGAGGTTGAGACAAGCCAATCTCACAGCCAGACCAACAAAGTGCCAGGTTGGTTTTCCAAGCCTGGAGTTCCTAGGTTTTTGTTGTCGGAGGCGACACAAAGCAACCAGAAAGGGGAAAGGTGGAGAAGATGATGAATTCGAGAGACATAAAGACCAAAACAGAAGTCAGGAGTCTGCTAGGTTTTATTGGTTTCTATAGGGAGTTTGTTCCAAATTTCGCAGCAATCACGAGTCCTCTCAGTGATTTGGTCAAGGCAGGGAAACCGGCAGTGGTCGAGTGGTCAGACGCTGCAGAGCAAGCACTGCAGACGGTGCTGGAAAGACTAGGTTCCCGTCCCATCTTGAAGCTACCAGATATGTCAAAACCATTTTTGTTGCGGACAGATGCATCAGGCGGTGGGATAGTGCAGTATTGTTACAGGAGCATGAAGGGGTCGAGTTCCCTGTGAGATATGCTAGCAGGAAGTTGACAAAGTGTGAAGAAGGGTACGCAACCGTAGAGAAGGAGTGTTTAGCTGTCGTGTGGGCCGTGCAGAAGTTCCACAAATACTTGTATGGGAAAGAGTTCGTGATAGAGACAGATCATCAACCACTCAAATTCCTGCAGGAGGCACAGCTGAAAAACAGCAGGGTTCTGTGTTGGGCAATGGCACTGCAGCCCTACAGGTATCGAGTGCAGTACATTCCAGGTCGACAGAATGTCGGAGCTGACTATTTAAGTCGCGTATAGTCTAGCAAGCTGCAACTCAGAGGAAGTCAGTCAATCGGGGTGCTTTGTTGATAATATGTGTTGATTACAGTTATGTTGATTGGATATGGGTTCATTTCCCAGTTGGCTATGGTTCATATTATTTTTGTGTGAGACTTGTTCATATTTTCTTTGTGAGACTGTTCATGTGAATGTAGTTATGCTTGGAGCATACAGTCGCTTGTGTAGTGATGCATTGTTTGCGAGGAGTGAGGATGGAGGTTTCCTCAGTGAAGTGTCATGGATCGTGATCATACTAATTGTGCTTTTCATAGGGATTGTGAAGAGAAGATGTGGCAAATCCGCAGGTAGGGGAATTGCATAAGTGCGCACAGAGGTTATAAAATGAGTTGAAATAACGCAAGAGCGCACGTCAATGATAACTCATTGGAGTGGTATTCACTAATGATATATTTTATAATTTATAAACCGTTGGTTGTAAAGTATTTTCAAACTTTGCACGTGTAGCTGTGTGTCAGCAAATTCGGTTGTTGTCTTTTTTTGTACCGTTGTTTCGAGACAATGCGGTGCATAGTCTTTTGCAAGGGGGAAATTGTCACGGTCAAAAATAAACACAACCAAATTCGTGGTCAATCGCCACCAGCCCAGTCGGACATAAGCTCTAACTCAAATATTCTGGCATCAGGCGACGGCCCCATGTGTCGGATCCAGCCAATTAAGCATAGGGGAGAGGTTCCACGGAGACGGTCTGTCTAGCCAGACGGACTAAGTAGCTGACCGACACCTCGATGTCTGGTCAAACGAGTCTCGACGCCCGGATCAGACTCATCTGGCCAATCTGAGCACAGCGAGAGGCTAATCCTAATCTTCCACGTAGACAGTCGGAGTGGCTGACCGACAGGTCTCGATAGGTCTGGTCAGACGTCCCGGCGCCTACCCAGACTCATCTAGCCAATTTACGACGTCGCCGAAAGGGAGAGGGAGAAGGTAGTGTGTGGTGGGGGTGAAATCAAGCTAATCAATTAAATGACCAATGACCACCACAGAGAGTAAGGCGTGTAGGCGTGACTGTCATGATTTGAATATCCAATGGAATATAGAGGGAGATAACTTCGGGTATCAGGCGGTAAAAATACTGACCAATGGTACTGGCCCTTGGACACGGAGTTTGGGCATAAAGTAATGCGTGAGTGAGAGAGAGGCAGAACGAACAGAGAGACAGAGAGAGAGAGAGAGAGGTTCTGAGTGTAGGTCTGCTCGAGAGAGAAGCAGAGAGATGAGGGGAGGAGAGAAGAGAACCAAGTTGAGAGATTAGCACGAGATAGTCTGCAGAGGAAGGACTAAAGAGAGATGTGGAGAGAGAGAGTTGCTAACTAATGAAAAGAAAAAGAAAAAAAAAAGGAAGAAAAGCAACCATGTCCATTTAATCGAGAAGACTAGGAGAGAGAGAGGAGAGAGAGAGTGCAATGCGTTAATGCAGGGAGAAAGAAAGGAGAACAGATCGATGTTGATAGTCCACTGTTCCATCTAAACCGGGGGTTCGACCTCATACTTGGCCAGCGCCACTTTCATCGGCAGTCCAACCTGACCAACGCCAGCGGTCTGACCTGACCAGTGCCAGCAGTCCAGCCTGACCGGTGCCAGCAGTCTAACTGACCGGTGCCAGCAGTTGTGTCGTGTTGTGAAAGTGACAGTGAAAAGAAAAAAAAAGGAAAAGAAAAAGAGACAGTGATTCGTGAATAGTTAAGACCACCTGGCCAGGTAAAGTAGAAATCTATTTATACCCGGGTTAGTTAATGATGTTTTAGATAAATGATTTTGTGAAGTTCAGGAAAGAGAGAATGTTTTATTTTGTTTGATTCCATATGCATTGATGTTTCGTTCTATGATCATGTGTAGTAAAGTTATAGACTTTACTAGTGGTTTGATGTGACGAATGCATGATATATGAATGAGATTGTAAGCAAGCTGTGAGTGTGTTTGGGCTGTGCGCTAGTCCTTCCTCCACTGACATACCCCGAGGTTGACAGTCTGTATGAGATGACATTTGGGGCCACGACGTGGGGAATGGTGACTGAAGATGCACGTTACTACCGTTACTTTAAAATCAAGCAAAACCATGCCAGACTGCAGGATCGCATTGAACTAGCACTGGTAAATCAACTGATATCCCCACAACCTAACGAAATTCCCAACCGTCGAAAAATCCATACATCTTTTCTATTTGTTTATTTGATTTTCTACTGATAAAACTATTTACCATGTATTGTTATTGTTGTTGTTGTTGTTGTTGTTGTTGTTGTTCGTATAATGAAAAGATGAAGAAATAAGGAACGGTCATAAAACTTTAAAGAGTCCATATTTCTGATAATACAACAACAATACAAGAAGAAAGGAAGCGAGAAAAGAACAGAAGAAAGATAGAGAAAAAGAAAGAAAGAAAGAAAGAAAGAAAGAAAGGAAAATAAAACACAGAAAAAAAAGAAAAGAAAGAAATAAACAAAGAAAGAATAGGAGAAAAAACATGAAAAGCTTGAAATGTTATCCTGGCTAAATCTACCAAAAATGAACTATGATCATATGCATGCATTACACCAGTTTGTCTGTTCTTGATCGCCATGTTTGTGTGCTCTAGGTTTACTGATTTGGTGTGTGTGTTACGTCGTTAGTTTTAAACCAAATCCACGGGTCAGTCAACGTGTGTGTATGTGGGGGGGGGGGGGAAGAAGGGAAGGACAGGGGAGGTAATGACAGGAGGGTGGAAATAAGTGTTACCAGGAGCTTCTGATGTTATGTGGAGAATGAGGATAGGGATGGGGGTGTGCAGGTTGCATGAGCACACACACACACACACACACACACACACACACGCACACACACACACACACACATTATTTATTACATTGCTTGTCGGCTAATGGCACAGTCATTGCGTTTTGCTGGGTGCCTTCGCACTGTAACATAAATGGAAACGAAATGGCCGACAGAGCTGCTAAAAGAGGCGCAAAAGGTTTAGAGAAGACTGCAGACATGACACTTCCTTTGTCACTACATGAAAATTACAGGCTGCTAGAAACAACAGCATGGAAAAAATTTAGCAGACGTTATGATGAAAAGACTCTAACACAAAATACAGCTGCAGTTCCGTTGGAAATTGTATCAAGGAAGTTATCAAATGCACCGTTATATTATTCTAGACTTGTCACTTCCCTTTTTTCCGCCTAAAAATTAACGCTTTAAAAACAAAATTCTCCAAAAATGTATATTGCCTGTGTGGTGCACAAATCACAGTTAATCACATTTTATTCCATTGTAAAAGTCTCCGAGGATTTCTACCTGATTCAGTCACAGCAAGGAATGTTTCGGAAGAAAACATAGAAATTTTATTACATGACACAAAGGTTTTACTACAAATTGCGGAATCCCTAATGCACACCCCCATCAGGTCATTCCTGTAGATTTTTTTTTCTTCTTCCAATGTAAATTAGTGGTGAGGGACACATCCACCCACCCACGTTTCTGTATTTTGCATTTTGTTTGTTACATGTATCTTTAACATTTCCTCTTTACTGTTGATGCAGTGTTCACAGTTTTCATTACCTCACACATTTACACTCTCACACACTCACAGACAGAATGCACTCACTCACGTACACCTTGGTCTAATATCACTTATGGTGAAAAGACGTAAAAACAATGAACGAACGAACATACACACGTACGCACACACGCACGCATGACACACACACACACACACACACACACCCACACCACACACACACACACACACACACACACACAACACACCACCGCGCGCACCCCGCGCATGCACGCATGCCCGCACGCACGGACACACACACACAGACACACAGACATACACACCACCACACACACACACACACAACACACACACACACACACACACACACACACACACACACACACACACACACACACACACACACACACCACGCACGCACCGCACGCACGCACGCACGCACCACACACACACACACACACACACACACACACACACGTATACACACACACACACACACCACACACACACACACACACACACAACACCACACACACACACACACACACACACACACACTGTGCGATATGTACATGGCGATGTGTACGTCCGTTTATTTGTGTCGGTCTGTTCAACCTCAGAGTGGCCTTTCCGCTCCAGAGAATGAAGCCCGCCATCCATTGGTCGACACTTAACAGGTGGTATTGGGGAACACAGTGTGGATAGGTAATCTGGAACGAACTTCCCATCCAAATGCTTCTTCCTTCCATCTCTGGCGCGTGAGAGAGAGAGAGAGAGAGAGAGAGAGAGGAGAGAGAGAGAGAGAGAGAGAGAGAGAGAGAGAGAGAGAGGAGAGCAGACACACAGAATAATGATTTAAGTATTAGACAATAATACTTGTGAAGAGAGAGAGAGAGAGAGAGAGAGAGAGAGAGAGAGAGAGAGAGAAGAGAGAGAGGAGAGAGAGAGAGAGAGAGAGAGAGAGAGCAGCTGTCAGTATTCTGACTAATGAAGTGACGTTCCTCCTGTGGCCAGCCTCTCCTGATGCCCATACAGCATCGACACAAGAACAAAGTACGGAACGCCATTCAGACCTTTGTGCGCAGAAAAAAGAGGTCAAGGCCAGGGTCTCTCCGTGCCAATCAGAACGAAAGTAACAGAGTTAGACCAATACTGTAGCAAACAGGTCAAGGTCAAGGTCTCTCTCCTCCTCCGAATCTGGACGACGGTAACGAGGTTTAGAAGAATGATTTAAAGCCTTACAACAAAAAATTGTACTAAGCGAGAGAGAGAGAGAGAGAGAGAGAGAGAGAGAGAGAGAGAGAGAGAGAGAGAGAGAGAGAGAGAGAGAGGCAGACACACAGATAATGATTTAAGTATTAGACAATAATACTTGTGAAGAAGAGAGAGAGAGAGAGAGAGAGAGAGAGAGAGAGAGAGAGAGAGAGAGAGAGAGAGAGAGAGAGAGAGAGAGAGAGAGAGAGAGAGCAACTGTCAGTATTCTGACTAATTCCTCCTGTGGCCAGTCTCTCCTGATGCCCATACAGCATCGACACACGAACAAAGTACGGAACGCAATTCAGACCTTTGTGCCCAGAAAAAAAGAGGTCAAGGCCATGGTCTCTCCGTGCCAATCAGAACGAAGATAACAGAGCTAGACCAATAATGTAGCAAACAG